>JASDQU010688867.1:23577-35863 GCA_032191745.1 Picea mariana
GTCTTCAAGGCAATCAGAACAAAATAGAACACAACTGTGTCTATCCATAGTAGTACATAACTACAATCCAGTGGTACACTACCACACCAAGTAACACACAAGTACTTGATCAGCAACGTATAGTCACGAACAGTGGAACACATCCACCACAGTAGTATACATCTACTGTCATACAATCTTCATAACAAACATCTAATACCAACCTACACAGAAACAATGTTATGATATAAACTGAATCATCTGGGCCAATCTTTTACTCACATCTATGAGATCTGAAAGAATATATGCCTCATGAATAGTGAAACATATTCACCATCATCTGATGCCATCCTGCACAGAAAAATATTGTTAAACATAAACTGAATCATCTGGATCAATCTTTCACTCACGTCTATGAGATCTGAAAGAATATCTACCCTCATCAGCAATGGGTTATCTGCCCTATTCTTCTCAACCAAGGAATAATGATTGTTTCTGATTTTTGAACCTGAACCATTTCTCACCCTGGGCCATTCTTCCTACACTAATCAAAGTGCACCCTGGACAGAGTGTATAAACCCTAAGAAATGTTTGGACCATTCCCCACCCTGGGCCATTCCTCCTACACTAATTAAAGTGCACCCTGGAGAAAATGTTTAAACCTTAAGGAATGACTGTCCCTGATTGTTGAGCCTGGACTATTCCCCACCCTGGGTCATTCCTCCTACACTTATCAAAGTGCACCCTGGAGAGAATGTATAACCCTAAGGAATAACTATCCGGACCATTCACCACCCTGGGCCATTTCTCCTACACGTATCAAAGTGCACCTTGGAGAGAATGTATAACCCTAAGGAATGTATGTCCTGCATCAACCTCCAAAATGGACCATTCTTCGAAACTGCTCACAACTGTGAACTTCGAAAGAATGACTGCCCGGAAAGGAGGACCATTCTACTTGACCACTACTCAAAGTGACTGCCAAGAAGAATGACTGTCCTAGACCACTCCCCATGTTAACCACAATAGGAATTCGTTGTCTATGATACATCAGCAATCAGTCTGCCTCCCATGTTAACTACAATGGGAAGTCATTGTCCGTCAGAAATCTCAATCCACTTTTCGAACAGGAAAGCATCAGTCCAATTTGGACTATTTTTCAATTACAAAGATAAATAATATTTTCAGTGCTCTCTTCTAACTTGGAGAGTCATTTCTTGCTTTTTCAATAAGAAGGAAGTTGTTTCCATAAGCTCCAGCTTGAGTACACAAACTTGTTCAACTTGAATAGAATATTTTACCAAAATGTCTGCTTATCTGCTCATCTGTGAAGATATGTATTGGAGAAATCATTTTCTCCTTTCTGGACTTTATCGTGGATAATGTAATGCTTGTACTTTAGTCTGGAACACTTGTGAAAGCTTCATGTAGATATAATAAATAGAGTATATCATAGTTGGAGAACTGGAACATATCCATGTGGCACTTTTTCTATCATCATGAGATCTGATCCTCTGAGTAGTCATCTTGATGTTATAGGAAATCTTCACCATGCTTCTGCTGTGCACTGGAGGTTCTCCACCAAGTTGTCTTCTTCTTATCTGCATACAGGAGTCTCTTTCTGGTATGCCTCAAAGTCTTGAGATTGCTCTTCATACACTCTTTATTCAATTTCTCTAGAGAACATTCTTTGCATTTATTTGATGTAGAATTCCAACTCATGGATGTTGCGCATGATATAATGACTCATGCAGTGACATGTCTGGTGTACTTGAACAAGTAATCATCATAGTCTTCTCCCTCCATCTGGGAGAACCTCTAGTTCTAGATCTTGTAATGCTTTCATTCATAAGTTTTCCATACATTGTTCTTCATCACGACTTTTAGTTCTTCTGCTTGATTGTTTTTAGTGAGTTCATATCAGGCTGGTAATCTTGTGATTCTTTGATACAATGACTAGTTGTTCTAGTTTCTGTTTCTTTCTTGGAATCTTCATGTTTTTCTTTTAATTTTGGGTCCATGGAGTTTCTTATAGATTCCATGCCCTAGAGATTCCACTTCTTCCTTTCATCATAGGATCACGGATCTAGATGGACAACCAGGAATACTTTAAGGCTTCTCTTCGAAGAAGACTTATTTTGAGATTGAACTGAATACGTATTGTCTTTCATGGCTACTACCATGGATATATATATTTCATCATCTTCAATGGATCATAGGATTAGCTCCCTCCTAATCCTTGCTTCATGTATAAGTGCATATAATCAGCTCCCTCCATCTAACAGAGTCCATGCTTCCATATGTATCCTTATTGTCTTCTGCAATATATAATTGGATCTCTTGTCTAACAGAGTCCACGCTTCCATCTTGTTGTTTTCTACAAAACGTCATAAGCCTTTTTCCAATTTTCTCTCGATTGCTGACTTCTTTCTGTCTTTGCTTCTTCTAAGTCTCTTCATGATTGATTTGGCTGATCTTGCAATATATTCCACATGATTTGTATTTCATCGTTTCATATGTATTATCTAATGATGTATATTTTCATCTTGTTTGTTCTTTCATAGGTATAGTTCTTCTTGGAACATGTTATCTTCCAAGAGATAGATATACAAGATATGTACAGAGACGATGCAAACAAGATATGTACAAGAAATAAGAAGAGTGTTGTTACCTTTTAGAAGAAGAAGTCTCTTTCATCCTACTTAGTCTTCTTTGTAGGTTCTTTTTCTTCAGCAATTGATGCTTCGTGTTTCTCCTTCCTTTTCTTTAGCTCGGGACAATGACTCTTGTAGTGACCATACTTTTGATAGTTGAAGCATTGTACTTCTAATATGTATTTTCTCTGTTTTGGCTTCCTTTTTAAATCGAACTTTCTTTTGTCCTTGAAGTTCTTGAATCTTGCAATGAAGGCTTGATAATCGTACTTATTTTGAGGTTTCTCTTTTGCATTGATCTTTGATTCTTCTTGAGCATAGCAAGTCCAAAGTTCTTCAAATGTCGGGTACTCCTTCCTTGTGTTCATGCTTGCGGCAAATGCATCCCATGTCTTGGGAAGACCATTGAGTACTATGTTCACTTATTCCTTTTCTGAAGTGATCTCTTCAATAGCTTGTAGTTGATATCTTAACTGGGATATCCTTACAAAGTATGATGTTATGTTTTCATCATCATTCATCTTCATGTCACGGAGCTCATTCTTCAGACTCATAACTTGTCCAATGTTTCTGACTGAGAAGAGATTTGTTAGGGCATCGTACATCTTCTTCGATGAGTCAAGATGGGAGATGTAGGGTATCAAGTGGTATTTTATGGAATCCACTATGATACTCATGGCATTTATGTCAACATCTTTGAACTTCTCCATAGCTGCAACGTTATGCGGTTCCTTCTCTTCTCCTTCTTTAAACTCTGGCTTCACGATCTTTCCTTTCACAATATCCAACACTTCATTCTTGGCAAGGATGAAGTCAATACTTGTCTTCCGCGCTCTAAAGTTAGAGGCTCCATATAAATTGTTCTCAGACTTCATAGAGTTAGTCATGCCTTGCTTGACTTGGTCAAACCCTAGATTTGACCAACAATTCAAACTTCACGTCTTGGCTTTCTGAGAGTACCAGGAGATGCGCTAGGCTAGAGCGCATTGATCTATCTGAAGATTAGGTCAATCCATTCACTTAAGGGGCCTCAACAAGAGGTTTTAGGGTTTCTACAACTGCTCTTACTAGTAACCCTAGCTGCAGTGTCTTGGAAGCTGCTTCTACTAGTAACCCTAGCGGCAGTTCCTCAACAATCTCAATATCTAGCGGCTATGTTTCCTTCCATCATTTTAGGCTAACTGAAGGGGTGTGGACCCATAACCTGTTAGAATATAGAAGATGGTGTGTTTGTTTTACCATTGACGATCCCTTCGTCACCCAACCATAGGCCGAAGCCTCCCTCCGAGCACCTTAACCTTGACTGAGAAGTCCTCCAAAAGCAAACCCTAGGCTAGATAGGAAAACAAAGGGTAGCGCATCATTCCTTAAGGATAGCGCATCACAAAAAGTTGATCAGATAGTCCAAACCCTCGCCAATAGATAGTCCAAGCCAACACTAAAAATAGTTGTTGTTGTAGCTGCACCTGCAGTCCTCCTCCATACGTGCGCACCAAACTGAAGCTGCAGTGCGCACCAAACTAGAAACTGCAATTCTGAGATGTTGTCAAATGAGAACTGGCGCCCTGTATTTATAGTGGTTCTGCTAGTTTTGTTCGGGCCGACTTCTCCTTCTGGATATGGGTTTGTTTAGTATATTATTATTAATTCTAGTCGACTTCTGCTCTTGGAGGCTAATAACCTAATATAAATTATCTTCTTGAGCCGACAAGGCTTCTAGGGTTATTAGCCAACTCATTAGGGTTTCTCTTGCTTCCCGGAGTCTTCTATTCTCGTCAGGTTCACACGTGGAGGTAAATACCTCCCACAGATACCATTATATTAACAGTCGTAACTTCCCCTGATGAGGAAATTCTAGAAGCTCGTGACATAGTATAATTTCAAGAGCCTCCTCAGATGATGATATCCCATAAGAGAAAACATGTTTAGGCTAGGGAGCTTATTCAAAATGGAGAAAAGTATGGTGTTCCCAAAGGAACCACAAGACAGGTAAAGAGACCTAAGCCATTCTCCAGCTATATGGATTTGATGTGTGATCTCCTAGAAAAGGACCCTGTCTGCTTTGAAGAAGCCATTCAGAAGAAAGAATGGGCATATGCCATGACAGAAGAATACCAATCCATAATAAAAAATGATGTATGGGAAATAGTTCCCAGAACGAAGAGCAAGGATGTGGTATCTTCCAAATGACTATTCAAAATAAAACATGTTGTGTTGATGGAAATATTGAGAACTATAAAGCAATATTTGTCTCTCGTGGTGTTGTTCCTGAGTTTATGTTTTAAGGCTATAAAACATACCGTCAAGGCATCCGAAAAAGGTTTTTATAAGAAGGTTTTGAAATAAAGAAACAAAGAAAGACTAGATCATATTTATTTTCTCAACTGTCTCTGTCTTGTTTCCTGTTGCTCTTGGATGCTAATATCACGTTCAATAGCAGCCCACGATCTTTCTAACTCAGTCCTATTGGTAGTTGTTTGTAGAATAGTGTTAAATAAGTTTAGGGAAATGCTGGTTTGATCCTGAAGACTAGGTTCTACGTTAGGTTGTCTACCGTTAGGCACTGTCATGGGTGATAGGGTTTTAAAGGTTTGTAAATGGGGTTTTTATCAATTGGTTACTTCAGATTTTCAGAGATGATATTAATGAAACAACTTTAAAATCTAAAACAGTAATGTAAAAGCACAATCAAGGCCGTTTCCTGGTTTCGTAACAATTTTGAAATTGTAAACAATGAAACACAATACAGAGAAATATAAGGCTTTTATCCAGAAAGAATCTTATATTTCAATTAACAATGATGAAAGAAAAAACAAGATTTCTAACAGAATTAAATAGTAAGGATCAGAAGGTTTACAGGTCTTAAAATTACTAAAGTAATTTCAGAGGAAAGACTGTAATACATTCAACATCCAAACCAATCTGAAACAATAAACAACAATGTATATAACTTCAAATTGATTTACTAGTTAGAAACACACATTAAGAGGAAGATTTAACAAAGCATGATAAACAGGGGAAGAAACATAGTCACGAAATTGCAGGATCCAGAATCTTGTTTGCGGTTTATATTCCGATGAACTTCAAAGTTGATATTACAAAAATTGGCTTTCTCCAAAATTTCTGAAGCCTCGTTTCAGCCTTTTGAAACTATATTTATATCTTTCTATCAAAGTTTTTCGTTGGTAACTAACCAACCTACTAATATTACGGTTACATAAACTAATGTCGACCGTTTACAATTTCTTTCAAAATTCTAAAAATAAAAAGATTTACAAAATTTTAAATTTGCGTTGATGAACTTTCATTTTCTGCTTCAACGCATTGAACATATTTCCCCAAAAAGTTTACCAAAACCCTAGGTGCCTCAGGTACTTCATTTGCTTCAAAAGAGAAAAATCTTCTTTGTAAGCCTGACAACTGGCTTTCTATTGTTTTCTCTGTGAATTTAATCTTTTCCAACTTTGAACTTGAAGCTATCATCCACTTATCTATTTCTGCAATGTTAACCGATTTAATATTTGAAATTTCTGATTTATTTTCTTCGAGTTCTTCTTTTGACTTTAGCTGATGCCTGGTAATGTTGACTTTGCCTAATAACTCAGAAAAATTATATGTCCTGATATTTCCTGAATCTTTTTCAATAATACTGAAGATCCTTTGACAATCTTCATTAATTCCTTTTGTAATTCCTTTATATTCTGCCAATTTTGATTCCCAAACTTTTATCATTATATCTCCTTTTACCTGTTCCGAAATGGATAATTTCTGGTTTTTTTGAAATTTATTCTTTTTGTAAAGAAGTTATTATCTTTTAAAAAGAATTTATTGTTGCTTTAACTTCTCTTTCTTTCTGAACTACCTTTTCCATAGACCTATTTGATTCACGAAAATAGTTCTGGATGATTTCCAGATTACAGAATATTTTATGTTGTTCTTCTTCAATGTTTGCATATATCTCTGATGCTTGCATCCTAAAATGTTCAATTTCAATTACTTGATTAGTAATTGAAATAATCTTATCTTGCAAAGATTTATTTTCATCGCTGAGCTTCTGAACCTGTTCTTGAGTAACCTGTATCATGTGTTTTTCCTCATCCAAATTTTTATTCAACTTTTGGATTTCTTGGATGTCTTTGAGTCTAGCTTGTTCTAGACCCTTTTGTATTTCCCAGCCAATAATTCTTTCATTTTCCTTTAATCTGTCCTAAAACTGCATTATTTCTTGATCCTTTTGCTCAAGCATAGTTGTTAGATTTCCTACAGAATACATGTTAGTTGATGCTATAGCACCCATGGTTCCTGCTGACTCTGTAGCGAATTCTCCTTCATTGAGCTTCTTTCCATCAATGATAATTTTATGTCTTTTGATCGTTCTTTCTCCTACAGGATGAATTTCCTATTTCAAGACAGCTCTTCGTTTTTTACTGAAAAAATAATCAGATGAGGGAATTTCATCTCTGGAGATTGGCTCTAAGTCACTTACATATAGAACTCCTTCATGAGGGGTTCCAAAAGTAGACTGTAGTGGAGTCAATGCTGTAATAGGACTGCCAATTTCCTTTGAAGCTGTTCCTCCAACATTTTCTGGAATATCATCGAGAACTATTGGACTTGTTTCCCGTCCTTTTCCCTTTCCTGTTTCTGGTTCTTTTGTCTGAGAACTCTCTGTGTTCTGAGGAGGTATTTCAGGATCTTTCAGCTTATCTTTGTCACTTGACGTATCCTGAATATCAGTTTCAAACCCTGGAGGAGTTGTTTCTTGCTTTGGCAATGAAGTAGACATTTCACCTTGTAAAATCTTTGATAGGAAGCTTCGTCTATGTTTTTAAAATGATGCAAACCCCACCTGTGCATCAAGTGACAAGGCTTGCACTCTGTTTTGCACTTCCTCATAAGACTTAACACTTTTGAAAACATCATCATAAACTGAAATTTCATGTTCATATGCTTTTAAATTACATTGTATGTAATGCCGACTGATTATTTGGTAAGGGTCGTGTTTCTTGTGCTCTATGCTTGCTAATTTCACTTCGTCCAACAACTCGGCCTCTGCCTTAGAATGGCCTAAGTTTAATAAAATGAATTTTCCGATATAAACAGGAAAAGATGGCCATGCTTTTTTCTACTGAGATTTTAATTCTAACCCAATACCTCCCTTGACTAACTGATAAGCCACTTCTCTGCATATCAACCTGTCTGGTAGTATTTTTGGGAGTGCGTGAGGTGGAATGGAACAGCGATAAACCCTAACATAGGAAAAATTTTCCTCAATGAACCAGTCAGCCACTGACTTGAGGTTTTCTATAATGGTATTAGAAATGCGAGGAGGTTCGCATCCAAAGAATATTTTGTGTAGAGGGATAATTACATAATGACAAACCTCATAAAAAACATTTTTTGCATTTTCTTCCCAGAGAGCTGAGTGGTATTTATGAACAGGCTCTGGGAAAGAAAAATTCCAACTCCAATTCATTAGTGGGAAAGGAGTCATAAAACAAATGGCATCCATGATATAAGCTGACATATAAAAAGACACTGGTTGTCCTTTTGACCTAGCTGCTTTGTAATTCATAACCTCTGATGTAAGGTTATCTGACAAAATTTTGTGCCAATTAAAATTGTGTCCCTCTGAAACTTCCTCCAAAAAAGGTGTCCAATCTGCTTGAAAGTGGCAAGGATCCTTTCTACCAAACAGTCTACATAACATCATTGCTACATAAACCATATATTCGTTTAAGGAAGTTGTGGCATAAATTCCATGTAAATCGGCCCTAAACTTGTTTTCATCTCTGGCCCATCCTCTTATCATGTCAGGGTATGTTTGGCCAGCTTCAATGCATTCTTTTCTTTGAAATTCGGCTAAAAACTCAGAATTAAAAGTGTGTCTATAATTGGGCGAGAGCTTATACATTACTTGAATATGTTCAGGCCTGAATGAGCCGATGACATCTCCTTGCTCGTTCAGAATGCTTCTGGTCGGTATATCTACTCTTTCCAGTGCCAAGCCGATCATATCAGTATATGACACAAGTCTCGGACGTGCAGCGACCTTATGGAGCTCAGACTCGGCAATATCTCGAAGGTGATTCTCTGAATCATTGGCTGCATATTTAAGTTCATCTTCCAGTTTTCAGAGATTCTCGTCCATGATTTGACAGAATGTACTCCGGATGCAGTAGTATCGGAAATAATATCACCTTCTAGTTGATCTTCATTTTTCTTCGACGCCTTTTTGGGTGCCATAGCTCTGTGTTTAACTTGAAAACCTGTAACAGAGAGTGATTTAGCCTTGAAATGATAATACAGACGTTTCAAAAGTTTATTTCGAATATATCATAAAAACATTGAGATTTGTACCTCTGTTACGAAGTTAAGGCTCTTAATGCAAAAGATATTTCCAAAGATATGCATTTAATGTTTGTACTTAGGATTTCTCGGTGTTTTCAAAAATAATAGAAACTTTCTAAATCGGGCCATGACGTATTAAAGGATATTCAAAGAAAGATTAACTTTAAACCTTGTTTAGAAGGATGATTAATTAGCGTTGATCCTGAATTAGATTTGAAAACCTGCTTTTCGAAGTTTCGGCATTTTTGATGTCGAGGAAAAATGTCATCAAAGAACCCCGATGGCCGAAATCACGATGTCTTATTTAAATTAAAACGTTTTTAGTATCTTAATTAATCAAGATTAGACCTTTTCGGGATTTCGTTAATCGAAAAATCGGGGATCGGGATTTAGGGAATTCTAATGACATGAAACATGCTTCTCACAAAACCACGAATCTCGATATCGCGATTTAATCAATTAACTCTTAATCATTCTTAGCGGTGATTATATTAATTCAAAACTTTACTTAAGGATTAAAAGTACCGGGAAATCGGGAAATGCGATGACAAGATTATTTGATCTCACAAAACCGTGAATCCCGATTTGCGACGTGATTAACTTAATGTTTAAAACCCTTTTAATTCTTATTTAAGTAAATTATGTTTTAATTAAGTTTTTAAAGTATCGGGAAATCAGGGATCGGGATTTCGCAATTCAATTTGCATCAAACTTTTGTTTACGCAAAACTCTGAATCCCAATTTTCCGATTTAAATTAAAATTCTTTAAATTTTAAAATATTGCCCGTTTAAAAGATTGTTTCAAATAGTGTTGGAAAACTTATGTTTGTTTATATTTTTTCCCTTCTTTGTCCAAAAATAAACAATAAAAGGCATCGCAAATTTATCGGTGATGAAATTCTTGTCTAGGAAATTTGAAAAATACAAAG
Organism: Picea mariana; assembly: GCA_032191745.1. Taxonomy (NCBI): domain Eukaryota; kingdom Viridiplantae; phylum Streptophyta; class Pinopsida; order Pinales; family Pinaceae; genus Picea; species Picea mariana. The sequence continues at coordinate 33,491 of JASDQU010688867.1, forward strand.
ACTCAAAAAATACAAATCTTTTGTCCTTAAGAATAAAAAATTTCAAGGTCTGTTTCAACATAGGCTCCAACTGGGGACCTCGTCTCCCTGCGGGACGAGGAGAACATGCAGACTCAGTGCCTTCATTGGGTAAATGGTGTCAAGGGTTTATCTCTGATAAACTGATCAAGGAGTAGGAAAAGAGATTACATAAAGTCTTTGAAAACCTTTTCAAAACTTTTCATTTATTTGAAATTCAATTATAGTCTTATTCAAAATCCTCCTTCTCATTCCAAAATTGAGTTAGTATTGAGATGATTAGAACAATCTTTTAGAAACTCAACAGATTATCGAACATTTTATCTTTCATCAATCGAAATAAAATTTATAATTTTAAAACTGGGAAGCTCTATTTTGACTTAAGACGAATATCCAATTTTTGAAAAATTGATAACTAGAATAGAATTATAGATAAGTATGACAACCTTACAGATACCTCAAATATTGCTTCACTATCAGCAGGCCTGTTCAGTACCCCGGTGAAGTTATCTGTCATTTTTTACTGAATTTCCTTTCACCAATTCGAGTGCTTATTTTATGCTCAGACATTGCTTCACTGCCAGCGGGCCTGTTCAGTACCACGGTGAAGTTATCTATTTATTTTTATACAAGGGCAATTATTTAAATGAATTTCCTTTCATCGTCTGTAGGACTAGATGGGGGCAATCAATTATGAATTTCCTTTCACCATCTGTCTTATAATTAGCTTATGCTTACGAAGCGGGGGCAATCAGTGATACTTAATATATCAGGGGTGGTGATCTGTGTAAAATTTTATAATAAAGATTTGTCAACTTGTTTTGGTTATTCTAGACCAATTTTTCTCAACCTTCAAAACTTCTTAATCTGTAAAGAAAAAAGGGAAAAAAAATTTCAGGGGATCTTCTTTTGAGCAAGCTTAAAAGTTCAGACAATCTGTTAAGAAACTTAAGATATTCAGAGTTAATCTCAAACCTAAACATTTTTAGTCAGAGAGAAAAACCATGAAAACTGACCTAACTAAATTCAATCATTTGATGATTTTCAAAGTCGATACAAAATCTTTTCAACTCTAATACAAAGTTCTAAAATATAAAAGATAATACTGAGGGTATTAAAGGAGACTTTTCAACAATCTGTAAACCAGAATACCTCAGATATAATTTCAAAAATAACTCTGTGGATTTGATATATATATATATATATATATATATATATATATATATATATATTTGGAATAATTTACTAATTTTTAATTTTAACAAAGTAGTTTTCAAAAATTTGAGAAGGAAACCGGTATATACAATTTTTTTTTATTTTTTTTTTTTATTTTTTATTTTTTTCATATAATGTTTTAAGAACCGCCTGTTAATAGGGGCATTTAGGATCTTACCATCTAAATTTTCCAGTAGAAAAGATTTTTTACCTTTAGAAGATGATATCTTAAAGGGTCCATACCAGATATGATCAAATTTACCATTTTTTCCCGAATCTTCCTTTCGAGCATCCCACCTCAAAACTAGATCTCCTGGGAGAAAGTTCATGTTCTTGACCTTGCGATCGAACAACATCTTCATATTATCCTGGTACTTCTGTAGCTTTTCATCTATTACATCCCTGTGCTGCTGAACTTCAATCAGTTGGTTTATCCTTCTAGTAAGAGGATTTGGCTCTTCCTTCTCATCCTGCCACAGTTTCATCACAGGAAGTGCTAAGTTTATGGGCAACACTACATCTGTTCCATAAACCATTTGAAATGGTGAAGTACCGATAGATTTCTTCGTTCCTATCCGATTTGCCCATAAATCATACTTTAAATGTAAATGCCAAGATTTCTTATTTTCATTTAATACTTTCTTAATTATACTGATCAAACTCTTATTAGAAGATTTAGCCAGACTGTTTCCTTGTGGATAATATGTTGTGGAATGTCCTAGCACAATATTATATTTTTGGCAAAAGTTGACCATTTCCATAGACTTGAAAGCCTGTGCATTATCTGTCACTATCTTTCTAGGACAGCCAAATCTTGCCAATATATTCTCTTCCAAAAAGTTTATAACCACTGAATCAGTGGCCTTCCTTGTAGGGATCGCTTCCACCCACTTGGTGAAATAGTCTATGGCAGTGAGAATCCATCTATGTTGGGCACTTGAATGGGGATTTATCTCACCTATAAAGTCAATCCCCCATTGTTGAAAATGAGCTTCTGTCTTGACTGGGATTAACGGCATAGCTGGTAGCTTATGTTTTCCAGTAAAAAATTGACAAGGGCTACAAGATCTTACCTTAGCATTTACATCTGGAAAAAGTTTAGGCCAGTAATAACCAGCCCTTAAGATTTTATATGTTGTT
>JASDQU010688867.1:44154-54192 GCA_032191745.1 Picea mariana
CATCAAACAAACTTGGGTCCATTACCCAAACCTGTGGTCTCCAACTTCTCATGGCCATAACTCTCTAACCGTGAGGAATTATGTGACGTTCCACATACCACCAAAAATGGCATGACAAGCACTATCTATCTAGGATAGTTTCACCAACGATTTCCTTTATCTTCATCTCATTATTCCTCATACAAGCATGGGTCCTCCAACCATTCTTCTAGGATAACTCAATCCGTAAAGCGTCTTCCCGTGAGGGATTTCACCATACGGGGACCACTTTGGAGTTCATCCATTTGTACACCTTATCAATCATGATAAGACAATAATGAGTCATCTATACATTTTTCCAACAATGCATCATATACCAATGGAACCACATCGATCCATCTTCATCATGTATCAATGACAACTCATTGATCCATCTTCATCTATGCATTCTCGTCAAGGACAATACATATTATATTACATCAATCATGAATCAATCAATCCTTTGACATAAATCAATCACTTGACATCAATCAATCAAACCATTGGCATCAATTACAACATGATCCAACAGACACAAATCTCGGACGTGCAGCAACCTTATGGAGCTCAGACTCGGCAATATCTCGGAGGTGATTCTCTGAATCATTGGCTGCATATTTAAGTTCATCTTCCAATTTTTCAAAGATTCACGTCCATGATTTGACAGAATGTACTCCAGATGCAGTAGTATCGGAAATAATATCACCTTCTGGTTGATCTTCATTTTTCTTCGACGCCTTTTTGGGTGCCATAGCTCTGTGTTTAACTTGAAAACCTGTAACAGAGAGTGATTTAGCTTTGAAATGATAATACAGACATTTCAAAAGTTTATTTCGAATATATCATAAAAACGTTGAGATTTGTACCTATGTTACGAAGTTAAGGCTCTTAATGCAAAAGATATTTCCAAAGATATGCATTTAATGTTTGTACTTAGGATTTCTCGGTGTTTTCAAAAATAATAGAAACTTTCTAAATCGGGCCATGACATATTAAAGGATATTCAAAGAAAGATTAACTTTAAACCTTGTTTAAAAGGATGATTAATTAGCGTTGATCCTGAATTAAATTTGAAAACCTGCTTTTCGGAGTTTCGGCATTTTTGATGTCGAGGAAAAATGTCATCAAAGAACTCCAATGGCCGAAATCGCGATGTCTTATTTAAATTAAAACGTTTTTAGTATCTTAATTAATCAAGATTAGACATTTTCGGGATTTCGTTAATCGAAAAATCGGGGATCGGGATTTCGGGAATTCTGATGACATGAAACATGCTTCTCACAAAATCACGAATCACGATATCGCAATTTAATTAATTAACTCTTAATCATTCTTAGTGGTGATTATATTAATTCAAAATTTTACTTAAGGATTAAAAGTATCGGGAAATCGGGAAATCGGTAAATGTGATGACAAGATTATTTAATCTCACAAAACCGCGAATCCTGATTTGCGACGTGATTAACTTAATGTTTAAAACCCTTTTAATTCTGATTTAAGTAAATTATGTTTTAATTAAGTTTTTAAAGTATCGGGAAATCAGGGATCGGGATATCGCAATTCAATTTGCATCAAACTTTTGTTTACGCAAAACTTCGAATCCCGATTTTCCGATTTAAATTAAAATTCTTTAAATTTTAAAATACTGCCTGTTTAAAAGATTGTTTCAAATAGTGTTGGAAAACTTATGTTTGTTTAGATTTTTTCCCTTCTTTGTCCAAAAATAAACAATAAAAGGCATCGCAAATTTATCGGTGATGAAATTCTTGTCTTAGGAAATTTGAAAAATACAAAGACTCAAAAAATACAAATCTTTTATCCTTAAGAATAAAAAATTTCAAGGTTTGTTTCAACTCGTGGCTTTTCTCAAAAGGAAGGCATTGACTATGAAGAGACATTCGCTCCTGTAGCCAGATACACTTCAATCAAAACCATCATAGCCCCTACAGCTAAGATGAAGTGGAAGTTACACCAGATGGATGTAAAGACAGCTTTCCTAAATGGTGTCATCGAAGAAAAAGTGTATATAGAGCAACCTCAAGGATTTGAAGTTGAAGACAGGAAGACTCATGTCTGCAAGTTGAAGAAGACTCTGTACGGATTGAAACAAGCTCCTAGAGCTTGGTATGGAAAGATAGACAGTTTTCTGACGAGCTTGGGTTTTACCAAGAGTAAAGCAGATTCTAACCTCTACTTCAAGGTTATGAACGATGAGTCGGTGATCTTGTTGTTGTATGTGGATGACTTATTCTTAACTAGAGAAGAAAAGCTCATCACCGAATGTAAGAAGAAGCTCGCTTCATAATTTCAGGTGAAAGAGCTTGGCCTAATGCATTATTTATCGGGTCTTGAGGTATGGAAAAGTCCAAAGAGGATCTTCCTTAACCAAGAGAAGTATGCAATCAAAATCCTGAAGAGATTCGACATGTTGGAATGCAAGTCCATGAATACACCCATGGAAACGAAGTTGAAGCTATTGGTCGACACGTCGTCAGATTTGATTGATGCCAATTTGTATAGACAGATCATCGGATCGCTAATGTACCTGACGAACACCAGACCAAATATTTGTTTTTCCGTGAACACTTTGAGTCAGTTTCTGGTAGAACCCAGACATGTTCACCTAGTTGTTGCAAAACATGTGATGAGGTACCTTAAGGGTACATTAGATTGTGGTCTCAGCTATGATGGAGATCATGATTTCACACTAAGTGGGTACACTAATTCAGATTGGGTTGGAAGTGTCTATGACAAGAAGAGCACTTCAGGATGTTGTTTCAGTTTGGCATCAGCCATGATCTCATGGTAGAGTAGGAAGCAATCCAGCATTGCTCTCAGTCCAACGAAAGCAGAATACATTGTTGCGTGTTCTGCCAGTTGCGAAGCTATATGGCTTCGAAAATTGTTAACCGGTCTATTTGACCTAGAGATGGAAGCAACCATGATCCTATGTGACAACCATAGTTGCATAAAGATGACAGAGAATCATGTATTTCATGACAAGTTGAAGCACATAGAGATTCGATATTATTACATCCGTGACATGGTGCAAAGAGGAGCCATAAAGATACAATATGTTAGCACGGATGAACAGGTTGTCGATGTGTTGACCAAGCCTCTATCTTGTGTAAAGTTTGATCACTTTTGAGATAAGATTGGTATAGTCTGAAAGGACCTCCCTCGAAAGGGGGAGTAGTGTTGTGTTGAGATATGCCTAGTACTGTGCTTCCAACTTAATCGTTGTGATGTAAAGCAAGTCTAGTTGTTGTGTTGAGATATGCCTAGTACTGTGCTTTCAGCTTAATCGTTGTGATGTAAAGTCAGTCTAGTTGTTGTGTTGAGATATGCCTAGCATTGTGCTTCCAGCTTAATCGTTGTGACGTAAAGCCAGTCTAGTTGTTGTGTTGATATATTCCTAGTACTATGCTTCTAGCTTAATCATTGTGACGTAAATCCAGTCTAGTTGTTGTGTTGAGATATGCCTAGTACTGTGCTTCCAGCTTAATTGTTGTGACGTAAAGTCAGTCTAGTTACGGTGTTGAGATATGCCTATCACTGTGCTTCTAGCTTAATTGTTGTGACATAAAGTCAGTCTAGTATCGTACTTCCAGCTTAATTGTTGTGACGAAAAGCAAGCCGAGTACTGTGCTTCCAGCTTAATTGTTGTGACGTAAAGCCAGTCTAGTACCGTGCTTCCAGCTTAATTGTTGTGACGAAAAGCAAGCCGAGTATTGTGCTTCCAACTTAATTGTTGTGACGTAAATCCAGTCTAATACTGTGCTTCCAGCTTAATTGTTGTGACGTAAAGACAACCTAGTACTGTGCTTCCATCTTAATGGCCGTGACGTAAAGCCAGTCTAGTATTGCATTTCCAACTTAATTGTTGTGTTGTGATTCCATTTTAATTTTTGTGATGATGTGCCAGCTTAATTGTTGCGATGTGTTGCCAGCCTCATGTTGTGTTGTCAGCCTCATGTTGTGATGATGTGTTGTCATTGTTTGTGTTGTGATATTGTTGCTTTTGATGTTGTATCATCCTTCTGTTGTTATTGATGATGAGGATGTATCAGTGTTATATTAATACATGTCGATGCAGTTGATGATGATGATGCCACTTCGGCCTCTTGTTGAAGATGATGATGATGATGCCACTTCAGCTCCTGAGTCCTTGCTGAAGATGATGATGATGATATTATTTCAGATTTAATGCTGAAGATGATGATGATGTTACCTTAGCCTCATACTGATGTGGATGATGATGCTACTCTAGCTCCATGTTGTGTTGATGATGCTCCAGCCTCTGTGTTGTGTTGATGATGAGAAAAAACTTCTGATGATTTATAGATACGCCAGTCAGTGGTCCATGACGATATTGATGATGATGTCCTCTCACCCACCCGATGTTGTTGATGATGTTGTCCTCTCTCTCGCCTGATGCTATTATAGAATACCCTTCTTGTTAACGGGGAGTGTTGAAATGATGTAATTGCAAAGTGTATTCTAATTATTATTGTTGTATTATTTATTAGATCAATCCCCTATTGCAGATTTATCATGTCAGCTATTGTAAAAGACCAAATCAACTTTTGTGAATTGGTCAAAACATAATTGTAATAGGCAAAATAAGAAGTCGGCCCCAGAATATATTAAAGGTGGTTGTAACCACCCAGATTGAGAAGTTGGCCCTGCCAGTGAAAAGACACCTCCACACGTGCCAGAGTTGTATAAATAAGAAGTCTAGCGCCTCATTTAGACACACACTCACTTGTTCATTGAGGAGCAAGTTTCGGAGCTACAGTTGGAGAAGAGAGAGAGAGGCGCATTCTTGGGAGAGGAATTTTTGTATTTGTTTGAGTTATCTCTTGGCATTGTATTGGCTATCTATAATAAGGAAGTTTTTCTGGGTTTTCTCCCCCATGATGGTTTTCGAGGATAAATGATGTGTCTCTTGTGATTGTGTATTTCTCAGTGATCCTATCTTATGCTATTGTTATCTAGTGAAATGCAAAGAACTCTAATAATAGCTTAAACCTTAACACAACACACTAGAAGTGAAGACTCTAGGTTTGATTGTTTTAATTATCATGCCTCTAACCTACATTTCTAAGCTTGCTACATTACAAGTAGGCGTTGTAACTGTGACAACAATCCTTAAATTGTTTTGATTCTAGAAATGTACTCATTATTCTCCTCCAAGAGATATTCTTGTATTGTTTACTTTCGTTTGTTTTCTTGTTCCAGGGAGGTTAAAAACAAAGGAAGATGTTTATCCTTCATACTTCAAAGGGATTCAAAACTATTTGAGAGAGAGGAAGAAAAAAACCATCATCGAAGCAACCAAAGAAATGATACATGATCAGAGTCTACCTATGATCTTGTGGGAAGAAGCATGCATGACAACAGTATATATTCATAACAGAAGTCCTCACCAGATTTTGAAGAACGTAACTCTTGAAGAAGCCTTCATTGGAGTGAATCCTGAGATTGGACACTTCATGATATTTGGGTGTCCAGTATACTTTCATGTACCCAAAGAGAAGAGGTCCAAGCTAGACCCTTCAGGGAGAAAGGGTACATTTGTGGGATATAGTGAATCTTCAAAGGCATATCGAATCTACATCCCTAGTCAAAGACAGATTGAGGTAAGAAGAGATGTTATCTTTGAAGAAGAGATAGTCTTTCAAAGATCCATAGAATCTCAGATGGAGATTGACAGTGAGACAGTAACTTCTCCCCCTTCAACAGTTCAGAGGGGGGCAGCCATTATTTCAGTTGTTCCAGTTGATCATGTTGCTCCAGTTGATATCCCCAGAGATATTGCAGTAGGGCATAAAAGGCCTTCTTGGGCTTGACAAACTCTGCAGGAGGCAAAGGGACATGCAGCCCCTCAAGGCACATCTTGAGAGAGAAAAAGACCAAAGAGATTTTCGAGCTACTTTTCGTCTATGAGCCACATCATTGATTTTGAGCCTTCTTGTCATGGAGAAGCGACAGGTGAGCATCTATGGAAAGATGTCATGACAGAATAATATCAGTCCATATTGAAGAATGATGTATGGGATATTGTTCGGAGACCAGAAGGGAAGTCTGTAGTGACTTCCAAGTAGATCTATAAGATCAAGCATGCAGCTGATGGAAGTGTCGAGAAATACAAATCGAGATTTGTAGCTAGAGGATTCTCACAAGTAGAGGGAGTTGACTATGATGATACATTTTCTCCAGTAGCCCGATACACTTCCATCTGTACTATCATTGCACTAACTACATCCATGAGTTGGAAACTACATCAGATGGATGTAAAGACATCCTTTCTCAATGGTGAGATTGAGGAAGAAGTTTATATCAAGCAACCAGAAGGATTCATGATACACAACAAGAAATATCATGTGTGCGGGTTGAAAAAATCCATGTATGGACTAAATCAAGCACTTCGTGCTTGGTATGAGAAAATGGATGGATTCTTGATGAGTTTGGGCTTCAGCAATGTTATCCCCTAGCCTAAGGATAACTAAAGATCAGGCCCTAGACATGGATTACTAAGAGCCATATTGACTTGAGCCTGACCCTGGAGGGACAATATTTCTTCTTCAGTTCCTCCACCTTGTCAGCAGTAGCAGCATCCATCCCATCAGCCTGGTCTTTCAGCAGCAGTGGGTCTTTCTCCATGAGGTAATGAGTCTGGGTATCATCGTATATGTCACCCTGGTGGGAATGATAGGATGCCCTAGCAAGTTGGTTCCCTTAGTATTTGAGTTGCCACTGGGTGGGTTCATGAAAGTTCATCGTTCATTTGAACCATACTTATCACTTTTCATCTTTTTTCCCTCTCATCCATCCCCTATATTGGTTTGCATCGGGTTTGTCAAGCCAGCAAAGGGTTGTACCTTACCTTGTGGGAAGAAGGGGCTAAAGGCCCAGAGGGTAAAAGTAGTTGGAAAAACATAAAATCCAAAAGATAAAAACCTTCAGATGCTTCGTCCAGGCATCCCCGAGAAAGAAATAAAAGGCTTCTCAGCAAGAAATGGAGGGACCCATAATATAATAAAATCAAGACCTAGTTGGAGGATAGGGGGTCTCATCACGATCCATACAATTAGGTCCATGGGCATGTAGCGGTATGACACTACCATACAACTGGTCACCACGCCAGGGTAGTGGCTCTTGGTGGCATAGCCAAGAGAAAGGGGATCTCATCACGAGCTAGCCTTCTCATCTCTGTGAAATTCTTGAGTAACATTGTCATCATTGGTCACCACGTCAGGGAAGTGTCCCCTAACTAGTCTCTTGAAAGAAAAAACAATAAGATAAAAAGGTAAAAGGAATTGAATGGGCTTGGAAACATTTACATCCATGACAAGGTGTATCTCACCCTCTTCAGAGGCACACACAAGTAAGCCATGCATTTCCCTAACATCACAGCACCAATTGCTCAAACATCCCTACACCACCTCATCCACTTACATGACCTGGATTTTCCTTCACCTAGAAACATCCCACGTCCAATGAGAATTAGCCCAATAGGACCTCCTGAAACCCTCTCCAAACCTGGCTTGTAGAATAGTATAACATCTTTGAGCACTTGTCTGGGAAAGGAGAGTTTTATGCACATGTTTAGATAACTTGATTATTAGACGTGATTGGCATTGTTATGATCCATGTGACTTATGAGCCCATGGAGGGCGTACTTGTTGTTATTGCAAGGCCACACCTGACGGACAAGTACCCATGGGAAGATGATTAGTTCGAACCTCCATAGGGATAAAATCCCACCAGATGGATTTTGAGACCCTAGCCAAGGGCAGACACATATCAGAGGCTTGCACTGGAGAGAGAGGAGGACGGTCCACCAGACTTATCCTGGCAGGGGGGTCTTGCCCTCCCACTATGATTTTGGCCTTGGAAGGCCCATGACGTCACCTCTGTGACCCTTGACGTCACCCAGTGTTTGATGGACACTTTGGAGGCAGTTGTGTTCCAAGTGGCATGTGTGGCTTGATCTAGAGGCCTTGGGAGGCCAACGTTTCACCTGGGAGGCCCAACATCACCCTAGAAGGGCATGATGTCACCTCTTTTGTTTGATTTAGGGTTTAATTTGTCATTTTATGTAAAAAAAAATGGATATTACATGTAAAGTGGCCATGTCGACCTTTTTTTACCTAATTTGTAAATTAAAGGTCATTTGTGTTGGAGTTACTTCACACACACCTATGATTTATTGTTCCTAAAGTTATTCCTTGTTTATTAGTCATTATCCAGTCTCCTATATTTTAGGGGAATATTCCACCTAGAGAATATTCTCTTTCAGTTGACACTTCAGTTTGACTAGTTGAGTTGAGTTTAGATGTTGCATTGGTTTTGTCACCATGCAACATTGGGATCATCACCAACTCACTACTCTTTGTTCAGTCAGTTAACTGAAGACTAGTTGACTAGTTAACTCGGCTAGGTGGCAGTTCACTCCCGTAACTGCCTGAGAGAATAGACTAGGTGTTAGTTTACTCTTGTAACTGTTGGTGTGTGTCTAGATCAATCTAGACCACCACTATGGCTCATTAGTTACTCATGTATCATATATCTATTGTAAATTATTCACTCTTTGAGTGTGGAATATGGTTAATGAGAATTCTTCCATTCTTTCTATCGTGTTTCTTCTTTATTAATTTCTCTCTGCAAATGTGTGTAATATTTTCTAGCTAGATCTATTATCTGTAGTTTCAACACATTTACATGGTATTAGAGTCGATGGACTGCTAAGCAAAAGCTACACCAAATCATTTTTTGCAGGTACAAAAGATTGAAGACAACAAAAAGATAGATTATTCGTCGGAAATACTTCTCGCGCCTCATAACTATTTGGAATGGAAGCCAAAGATTCTACTTATTCTCAGAAGTAGAGGCTTATACCAAATAACCATGGCAATGGAAGTAGAGCCTAATTCTGTTGATGAGAAAAAAGACTCTCTCAATAGACAAGATATGGCCATAGCAAGTATTGGCATGTCTGTTTCTCCCAAACTTTTCCATCAAGTATATGAATAATCAAAAGGATTAACTCCAAATGAATTATGAACCAAATTGGAGGTTCTATTTGGGAATAAAGAATATTGTGAAGATTTCATGCAAGAGGTCGAATAGATAGAGCCAGAAGAGAAGCCATCAGAAGATCAAGCCTCTTATTATGAAGAGTCTTCTACAAACGTTTTTGCATAAATTAGTATTCCAATAATTGAAGATGATGTCTACTCCATTTCAGATTTATTTTATGAAATTCTTGTGGAAGATATATGGCATGCATCTCAGGAGTCACATGCAGACACTGTTGCATGCACCATGCATGCATCTCAAGAGACAAAAAGGGAGCCCCGCACATCAGACGTCATTCGGATATTTTCTGAGCCAGATTTACAGAAGCAAATTGGATATTTGAATTCCTCTTGGGAAAATGTCCAATTTGAAAAAAAAAAATTGTCCTAAATGGAGTCCAGAAAGTGAAGTTGTGATCTTTTTAAAATCAACAAAATTTCAGCATTTTTCCAGAAACAGTCGCATGGTTTTAAAAATTTCATCCAAAATTTATTTGGATATTTTTCATTACAAGAATATAAAGTGGATATGTGTGGAAATATCAATGATGCATATACTTCATCAGATCCGTGCAGACATCTACATCTTCAACAAAATCTTCAAAGAGCACAAACTTGCACAGTTGTGAGGTCTTCTTGGAGTGAAGGACATGGTTGCTTAGCAATTGTTTTTTGTGTTAGAAAAACAGGACCACGAAGCAATAAAATAAAACAAATGCATAAACAAAACACAGAAGACACACAATACAAGAGAGACACGGATTTACATGGTTCACCCAATCTGGGCTACATCCACCAGAGAAATTGCCAGGTCCTTCCTTTTATTATTATCTAGCAAATGAAGGGATACAACCTACAACAAAATCCGCTGTAACTTCCTCTTCTTTCTCTCACAGTCTCCTCTCTCAGAATACAATATTCACCATCAATCATAGCC
>JASDQU010688868.1:15131-29393 GCA_032191745.1 Picea mariana
ATGTGGTTGGTCTTCAACCCAAAGTTGGAGTTTCTCCATTCTTGATTCACCTTCCTTGTGTCCTCATCATGAATTTCATGGGATACATTTTCACTTTTAGGTGTCCTCTCTATTAGGAAAATTTTCAATCCTTCCATGATCTCCCCTTTTAATCCATCCATCTTAGTATCCAACTTAGATTCCATTGAATCCACCATCTCTTGTAGTTCATCTTTAGTTACTGTCTTTTTTTGTAAATCATTTATGTCCCTACACATTTCTTCACCTTCATCAAGATTCCAAGTAGGATTGTCTGGAGGCTTATTTGGTGTAGAAGTTCCCTTTTTTGGTGGTATGTTGGCCAAGTATCACTTTAAAACTTGATTTTGAGGTGGTTCTACTAGACCATCTTCCTTTTATTGTATCTCCAAAATTTCGGCCCTTCTGAGTATAAAACTTTATTTTTTGTAGGTCTCTGATATTTCTTCTCTTCAATGCCATAGGTCTGATAAAAATTGGATGTGCCAAGTGGAATTTACGGTAACTTCCCCGCAACTTTCTGATGTTTAGCCTTTCTAGGAGATCTCACTTGTATAGCGTGCCCGCACAAAATAATTGATATAAATTCTGAAACTCATACCAGAACTACTATAGGATGTCCACTATCCAATGCAACTGGTCTCACTCAATTTGGATACTCTAGGAAGAATTTATTATTGTTTTACCTGGAACACCTGCTTGAGACTAGTCAATAGGACTAGTCAGATACCCTATCTTCCACAGGGTGTATATACAAATTTAAGATGACCCAGAAACTGAAATTGTACCACATATGCCCTACTAATTTCTGAGAATATCCTCTGGAGTTCAGGATCTGAAACATTACAGAAAAATTTTTACAACGAAAATTCCACAATGACTCAATTCAGGCTGATTCCAGAACCCTATCTTACAAAGGTTTTATCTCCAAAAGTATAAGGTCACATGAGATGAAATTGTAACCCAATGTACCTTGATCCATCTACTAAATATCTTCCAATCCGTTCCTTCTGAATCGTTGTAGAAACAAAATTTATAGAGAAAATTCCACGGTGTCTCAGATGTAGTAGCGAAACCCCAAGATCTTGAGCTCTGATATCATATGTTAAGAACCAAATATCAATATAGCATAGAAAAACCTTAGAATAAATACTCAACACCTTGAAAAAGAGAGAATTTCAGATAATAAGCCTCTTCAAGGGGGCAACCTCCTTTTACCCCACATAAATGTTCAAGTACAAGATGATTCCAAATGAAAATGTCTCCTTGGTATATATAGGAGACTAGGAGGTATAATTACAACTAATGGAATAAATTTGACATAAATAAAATAACATTACTAATGTAATATGCCCCAATTAAGGGGTAATGAGCCAATATTAGGGCTTAACAGATTGGTTTTGGTTTGACCATGAGTTTTCACTTTCATAACAACATACATCTACATAAGTGTGTTCCTCACCTCTCTTTTCTCTTCATTTCTTCGCTTCCAATGATCATCCATAGCCTCGATGAAGTTTCCTAGGTACCATAAAATCATAGCCCCGCTGCCAACAGACGTCCATAGCCCCGATGTGTTTACTTGTACTTCTCACACTATTAACAATGTTTTCAACTTCCTTTTTTATTTCAAACTATGTTTACCCTTTTAGATTTTAGATATAGATATGCATATGCACATAGGGTGTGAAGAAAGTAGGGTGATATGGGAGTTACTTTTATTTGTTGAGTAGATGTTATGCATTTTAGTTTAACCCACAAGTTTCCCCAAACACTATCATAGTATTGGCCATTTTATTAATGTGAAGTGAGTGGAGCTCAAAGAAAAAGATAGAAAGACACTTTCCTATACTTGTGGATTATTATGGTATGATCAATAGTTATATGTGTCCCACCAAAAATATCATTCCATACATAAAACTGAAAACTTCATGAATGTTCATTCAAATAGAGTAGCCCATGCATCTTATGACTTGTAAGAAAAAAATTCTACAGTATGTGACCAGAATTGGACTAGACCCTCACTCAAATTTAAAGAGTATTCCTTAAGGAAAACTAAGAGTCAAATTAACTCAGAGAAATGCCAATAGTCAAATCAAAATATGGAAGGAATCTGTACAACAAGAAAGCAAGGATGAAATCAGAAGTCAACTCATGAAAAATAAAATGAAACTAAAATAAATATGACGCTGAAATTTCAGTCAGTAAAAGGGTGAAAATTGGCTGCAAATAAGAACAAAACCTAGCAACAAGTAATAAATATTGCAACAACAATAGAAGAAGTTTTTTCAGTGAAATATTAAAAGTAATCCAAGGGAAAAAAAACAATCAAGAAGTGTTACTCATTCAACATCAAACCCAATATAAAAACTCCCATAATTTCTTATCTGAACTAAAAACAAACTAGAGCATGAGAATTGATGATCTAGTGGAAAGATTTGCAACATTATTCTCTAATCCAACTACTCCATACAATTTTACTTAGTGCGGAAAAAAAATTCCAGGAATCAAGAAACATGGGTTAATATAGAAGCTCAATCAAAACAGATCTTCAAAAACTAATTTCATTAAACATTCCACAAACCCGTAAGCTCTAAATATTTCGTGAAGCGAACAATTCCTTTGCATATTTGAAAGTTATTATTTTTTCAATAAAAATTACATTTCATATTTCTCACCGGAATGCCATTTTCTCTATGCCATAAAAGAAAACTGTTAACATCAAATATTCATTCTGATAATGCAAATAAATATTACACCTATGGAGGTTATCAAAATAGTCATTAAAATGAATCCAAACAACGACTAGATCAATAAACAATATGAAAATAAATGAATGAGAATATATTTCTAATCGACTATTGAGTTGGTGACAATTTTAGTTTATCAATCAAAACCGGTCATAAAGGAATATTAAGAAGACAAGTTAGATTAACACTTCTCTAAGTTGCTTTTATCTCAAGAGAAAAATATAGAGTTGTTGATTGCATAATACATTTCCCAAGTTGCATAATAAAAGAGAACGTTGGGATCAACTCTTAGGCAATTTGGGAAGAAATACTCCTCTTAAATGACTGACTTCATAAAATGAAATTAAACTAAGTTGAAAATAAAAAACCGGAATAAAAACTCATTCTAAGCTAAGTGGGTTGTATAAAATTATGAAAATTCTAAAGCAGTCATCAAGTATTCCATATACTATTCATTCAATCAAATATTACAACCTTCTTCTTGAGATATACACACTATGTGCTCTCCCTACAATATTTCTTTTACCAAAATACTTTAGTGTCATGAGTGTTGTGAGATTTGGATCCTCAAGACATTCCATCTCATTCCTGTAATCAAAATTGATCAAATTAAACAATAGGACCATAAGTCTTCAATTCCATCTATCTTCTAAGGATACTAGTGCACCAACAAACCTTAGTCATAAAGAATTTGATTCAAAGATTATCAACATTGCACCCCAAGGTATGTGTTTCCTCTGATTATTAATGATATTAATGTGATACATTAGCATGATAATATTCGAATGAAGTAATTATCATGATACATTAAATGGATTGAAATCAAAATTGAATGAAGTAATTCAGATCATATTTCTAATAAGTGATAAAATTGGCATGTTGGGCAAGTTCATGAAAATGACATCCTCAAGTTTCCAAGAGTGTTCAAAGTATAAAATTTGGGCATTTCACTTCCACAAGCTTACATGTCGCACATAATGTAGAAGAGATGAAATCAAAAAGAGGATTGTGTATCTTGCTTCTCCACTATATAGGTTTTTTGTTCAAAATTATAAGAAATATAATCCGAAAAATAAAATTGACAAGCTCATGAGTATGAGAGATCAAATAGAAGATATTCCAAACTATCCCCAACCAAAGTTATCTCTTCTGATTATGTATCGATTGAAATTTGGTTCAAAGAGCAATAAAGAGTGTGGGGCCCAATATATTTATGAGTTAGATCCCACAATGAATTCACATATTGAAAATTATTACCATGGATGAAATGAAAACAAATGTTGAAAACTCAAAATTGGAATCATAGAAGTTTACTTGACATATTCTATTAAGATACTTACAACTCCCAAACATTTGCATGTTTTCAACATGAGGTAAGTGTGTAATTCTCAGCCATGAAAAAAATTAGATTACTCAAGAATGTGGCCATAATGAGTGACCCAAAAATCAGTGAACCCAAATGATGGAAGATACCTTATAAGAAAAATCAGATCTGAAATTCTCATGATTGACAGTAGTAGAATTGAGTCTTTGGTAAACGAATGATTTGGGGAATAAAAAGATTGGTTCCCAAATAATTTTATAAAGGATATATCAACCAAATATTTAAATAACCATGCTATCTAGAATTGTAAAAAATGCATCTAGATAGTGTGAATGAAAGTATCCTGATGCTATGTTTGAGAGGAATCTTGGGTGAAGAGAGATGCAAGATAATATATGAAAATCCTCACTGAAAAGTAACTGAACATAGCATAAAATATATGCAACCAATACCCATAAATTGAAACTAAAATTGTTAACAGAAAATAACTCAAAATAAATAAAAAATAAACAAAGTTCATTATGCTAAAAAAGGTCTAAACAAAAAAATCATGTTGGCTAAAAGTGATCAAAGAAAAGAGTGGACTTGAAAGAAAATATTTGAACAACTCCAACCCAAAAATAATCATTCAAATAAATGTAAGGAATTGGAGTGGTTTCAATATCAAATGGGTAGAATTGGTCACTCAAACTTTGAATTCACTGTGTGTGGAACAACAACTCAAAAATCATAAGAATATCAATTAAACAAATTTTCAGATTATAATCATGTGGATATGAGATGGAACATATATAAGTGTCCATTTTCATCACAAGAGAGAATAAATAGTATCCTTTTAAAATATTCCTCTTGCGAGATAACCAAATGCTTCACAAAGATTTGACATGGTGATCAAGAATAAAAATCAATGATCTGAAAATTGCCCAACACATATAAAAAATTTGAGAATGAGGTGAAGCAAATTTTCCCCATATCAAAATTACATTGAAAAATTCAATCAAGGAAAAATTAATGTGTAATCCCATATAAAAAATTTGAGAATGAGGCGAACCAAATTTTCCCCATATCAAAATTACATTGAAAAATTCAATCAAGGAAAAATTAATGTGTAATCCTTGTATTTCTTTCCACCCCTGCCAAGAAACTCATTTATTGTTCAACCAATAGTAATGAAAAGAGAATGTAAACATAAAAGTAATTAAACAAATTAGAAAACAAAGATAAACTATGCAAAGGAAAGACACTAGTCTATTCTACCCCACTCCTATCCTACGCTACAAATGGATAAAAAATGAGTCATGTCAAGTCATAATGCCAATGTAGCCATCCATATAATTCCAAGCCATCAGACATATGTTCAAGACAAAACATTAGTGACAGATCTTGGAATAAGAATCAACTAAAAGTAAGAAAAATTAACTCATGATAAACTCTATCCACCATATTAAAAATGTCATTGTGATAATTCATGGGAAATCTATCCAAGAAAGATCTCTCAAACCATGTTTCAATTCTATCGAAAAATGTACCACGACTATCATAGAGTTGATGGAGGGAATTCAAAGGAAAGTAGCATACCAAATGAGAATCGTGCATCGAATATGTGTAAATTGTGCTTGGTGAGAGAATCTTCATGTTTATAAAATTGTTTATCCTTGAAGAAAAACCAAAAGAATAAGGGCATGACATAATCATCAACATAAACCGAAGTTCCTCATTATCTTGGAAAGCCTCCTCGGACTCACACTTCAAGTAACCATCAACTTGAGACAAATTAGTGGAAACAAATAATCTACATAGACTAGCATCCACCATGGTATGAGAGGTAATTTCAAAACAATGGTGAGATCCACTAGTATCAACAATAGTAGATACAAGGTTACTTGAATAAGAAGCTTATTTACTAATCATAAATAAAGATGAAAGAGGAGAAGACATGGTCTAAAATCCCATGAGAAAGGTCATTAAGGCTTGGTTGTAATTATTTCATGGGAAGAGGCCTTATCCTTTCTATACTACATATGTACATTCCCCCCATCAAGTATTTCCAAAGGGGTTAGCCTCATTGAATATATTTGAGTTGGATGGTGGGTGGTTTCCTACAAAGTCAAACCATTAAAGAGATCAGGATATAAATAATAATAAGTGGAATAATTAAGGGACATAAAAGATTCTCCAGAACAAGAAAAAATTGCAGAAAGTGACTCCATGAATGGTAGTTCCTTGTCTTAAGCACATTGGTGATTTCTTGTGAATCAATGGGCTCCACAATAGAAATGGATTCGCAAACAACATGTTCTTCCTCAAGATGGTTCTCCTCTTCCAAGTTAAAAGTAGATTATTTAGATACAAGAGGTATGCCTTGCATGTTTATTTCTTCTTCTAAAGTGAGAAAGCAATGTGGCTGTTTTTCTCCCGCACCACATAAGAATATGAAATATCTTCCAAAGAATATTCACAATTAAAAGAGAGGAGAAAATGAAGATAATTCTCAGAGAAAGAAGTCTTAATAAATGATCTATCAATAATAGGAAAACAATCTTGGTTTATGTCACTTGAACTAGGAGAATTTGAAACATCAGAACAATCCACATCAATATAAATTATTTTCAAATAATCCATCTGTGAGGAATAATTCATTTCACGATTCTATAAATATTCTTCATTAGCAAAATGATCAACATTCAAGTCTCTCCCCATAGTTTCTTCTTTCATTTCTTGTGCTGGGAAAGAAGAGAGAGGATAATGAGATCCTGACATAACCATTGGTGTGACACGAAGTGTCCCATTTTCAATAGGAAAATCCTCCTCTTGGGCATCTACAAAAAAATATGAACTTGAATTTAGAACAAAATAGGTATCTTTTTCATCAGAAAGAAAGAAAAGGGGAATGGAATGATGAGAGGATACACATATTTTTTCTGGAAAATAATTCACTATCTGATCTATATCCTCTACAATAAAGAAAAATCCAAATATATGAAGTCCATCTAAACCATTATCATTTTCAACATTTTTATTTATATTCAAATAAACATGCGGGGAAAGATTAAAACATGATTTAGATTCTTCATCCACTAGATGGTCTGTTTCATTAGTAAGATAAACTAAATAGGAAATCATATCACTATTAGAAGACCTATCATCCAAAGGAAATCTATAGCAAAGATGAGTAAATCTGATAAAAAAATCTTCAAGAGATTCATCCTCATTCTTCTTAATCTCTAGAATTTCTTCGCATAATTTATCATAATCATAATTTTCAAAAGCATGCAAAATTTTACGCATAAATTGTTCCCATGTGTGAATAGAGGTAGTCGACAAATTCTCACACCGGCTTTTGACCTGGCCTGTAAAAGTGAGAGTGAATAGCCTGCAGATGATATTTTTATCAGTAATATTGTGAGAACAAAAAAAAATTCAGAAATTAAAAGCATGTTCAGATGTAGAGATTTCACCCTCGCCATAAAATCTTAGTTGCGACGAGAAATGTAAAATATTTCTAGGAGGTTTGGGAGGTACAACACCATAAAAACACCTCCATAAAAGGATATGGAATGGAGCCATTAGTAAATTAAATGAAAAATGAACAAGAATGACTCCACAGGCTCAACTTGTCATCTGACCCTCCTTCTAGTGCCATTTGTATTGACGGGTCTAAATGGCCTATCAAGATGATGAGGGAGAATGCCTGATGGAAGGTCCCAATTAGACCTACTCTCATTTGGTGTAGAATTTCCCATGAGTATATGGGCCTTGATGTTGCTCAAAATTAAAAGAAATAAAAGGAGAAAGACAATGGACTTCCCCCCCAAAGATTTCTAAATAATCCTAAGGATAAACTAACTGAAAGGAAACTAATCTAATCTTAACTAATACTAACCTATCCCATGAGCATGACTAAGAAAATGAGTACAACAAAATATAACACCATTGAAACCAGAAATAGTTCATGGATTCAAATGGTAAATAAAAACAACAATGTTGCACATATACAAACAAATGATTTCACAATACCTCTATAACATCATTTTTGTACCCATGAAGAAACATGTGACAACATAAGAAAACATAACATAGTGCAAAAATAGTTCACACAACAGAGTCCTATATACTAAGCTAGAAGATAAATGCATCAAGAATAATATCCAATACATCCATCAACATCATAGAGTTCTGAAATTCCTCTTGCTCTTTATTACTCAGAAGTAATAATACCATCTTTTTTTACAAAGGGAAAAAGTCCCACTTCCATTCAACTAGATCTCTTTTATAAAACAAGAGAGAGACTCTTCAACTCTCGTGACCATTCATTTCATTTCCCCACGATTTTGTTTTTTTTTACATTTCAAATTTCTTTTGCATTTCAAGAATCTAGATGTGGGAGTTACAAATTGTTGAATTTTTCATATGAGATTATATATGAGATAATATTGTATATGCGATAATGTGATAGATTTTGTATGTATGAGATGATGTAATTACAATGATAAATGTGCCAAATATATAGAGAACCTAAAGGCACATATGGTGACCATCCATGAAAGGATGCGTCTCTAATATAGTAACTATTTATTATTATTATTATTATTATTAATTAATAATTGTATTATTAATTATTAATTTGGGAGAATGCATTCTCAATGTTGTCCAAACATCAACACTCCCTCTCAACAAGGGAGACATTATGAAAATCAAGCACCTCAATTCCCTAAGACTACACTTGGGCCATTCTCCTCACTGAAATCAGCATGACCACTCTGGATAATGTCTTCCCGATGCTTCTAACTTAAACACTCCTCATCTATGGAGACATTCTACATCATGACAAGATTCTTGATTTCAAACTATGAGGCCAACTCCCTCTTAGACTTTTCAATGAGACTTTTTTGATGTAATCCTCTCCATCATGCACCCAATTGATGTATACTTCTCTTCACATGCACTTCTAGTCAACATAGGCTGCTCCAACCTGGAGTAGGCATGTGATAGCACCTCGAGTATCTAAGACTGCACCTGAGCCATTCATCACTAGCCAAGTCAACATGATTAATACTGTGAGTGAATGTATCATCCTCCTCATCCAGGTCAGCATGGCCCCTCTGGGAGGATGTCTGACTGATGCTAATAGTTGGAGAACATCAATGCCCTGGGCCATTCATCACTAGCCAAATCAACATGGCTAATCCTGTGAGTGAATGTATCATTCTCCTTAGTAAAATCGACTTGACTACTCTGGGAGAATGTCTACCCGATGCAGCCACCTGGAGAAACATCATAAACTTGAGTCTTTTCCACTCCTTGTCAAATCAACATGGCTAAGGAGAAAGACTATGCCTGGGCCATTCACCACTAGACAAATCAACATGGGTAATCTTGTGAGTGAATGTATCATTATCCTCAGTCAAATCAACATGACCAATATGGGAGAATGTCTTCTCGATGCTACTCATCTGGAGAAACATCCACACCTTGAGTCTTTTCCAATCTTTGTCAAATCAACATGACTACGGAGAAAGAACATGCTTGGGCCATTCACCACTAGACAAATCAACATGGCTAATCCTATGAGTGAATGTATCATTATCCTTAGTCAAATCATCACGACCACTCTGGGAGAGTGTATTCCCAATGCTACTCATATGTGGATGTGTATTGGAGCTTCAAAGCTCCCTTCTACATCATGTATTGAATGAATTCCTACAAGAAACTTCTAAAGCCACGCTGCTTCACGACTTACAATACTAGCTTCTATATACTTTAGCTCCACTGTACTGAGTGCCACTTATGTTTGATTCTTTCTCAACCATGAGATCATGGTGATCCCATATTGAAACAAAATCTATAAGTACTCTTTCGATCCACTGCACTCCTTGCTCAGTCAGAGTCTGTATAACTCTATAGCTTCACATTTCCATTCGAGACGTATCTCAATCCATATCCACTTGTACCACATAGGTATCTCAAAAACTATGTTGTTGTAAACCAATGTACATGTCTCATAATCAAGTTTAAAAGGTCTACATCCCATTCCTTTTTACTGGATTCCTTTATTGAATCAATGGAATCCTCTCCAGGAGGTCTCATATCTCCTCAAGGTGTAGCCTCCTGTCAGTCAGTCTTGGAGGACGTCTCTCCCATATGAATTTGAATCTGAAGAGGAATATTTCATGAATGAAACTATATAAGAAACTAAATCTCTCTGAGATCATGCCCACTTTGAGTCTGCATGCTCCCTCTGAAGCTTTTCCTCCTTTGAGACTATATAGTCTTCAGAGTCATCTGCTCCCTCTACATGTGTTGACCTCCTCTTCTTTTTCATTACATGGATGTGCACAACTATATACAATGACGATGAAAATGATACGTCTCCTACTATTACCAACATACATCCATCATATAATCGATGTCATATGTCTAACCATGTTGATTTTCTAGTATTATATTAGACAAACAATGTTTTTTACAAGTGGTAATTACTTCCAATGATATACGATATTACTTTAGTAAACTCTAGAACATCACTAAGTAATTACATTTAGAAAATTCAACTACTTAAAAACTTCGGTCTCTTCCTTAGATCACTTCCCATGTGTGAGAGAGAAAAATATGTGTCTATTGTTGTGTCTTTTTATAGTAATATTACATTGATCCAAAGAGACACATATMTTTGAAAATTAAATTTAAAATTAAATTTAAAATTAAATTAAATTTTCCTTCTTATAAATATTTGGAGAATACCTCTTGTAAMTACACAAAGATTAACATTAATTTGGTTATAATCCATCCACAYAGTATTTGACTTTGTTAAATTGTTCCTCCATAATTCATGTGATTCTTTGCATAAATATAGGTAGTAGTAAACAAGTAGTACATTCTTCATATTTAGGTAATTAGAAATTTTTACTAGAAATCACTGCCCACCATAATTTATGGAATTATTTCTATAATTWAGGTAGGAGTAAAAAGTAAATATGTAACATGTTGTACATAGAGATTGTAACAACCCCATAAATTTAACACTCCCAACACTTTACTCTACTCTCATTTTCCTGGGCCCTCCCATGAGGAAGTCAAGCYCAATACTGCTCTGATACCATGTTGAATTTTTATATGAGAGTATATATGAGATAATATTGTATATGAGATGATGTGATAGATTATGTATGTATGAGATGATGTAATTACAATGATGAATGTGCCAAAAATATAGAGAACCTAAAGGTACATATGGTTACCATCCATGAAAGGATGTGTCTCTAATATAATAACTATGTATTATTATTATTAATAATAATTAATAATTAATAATTATATTATTAATTATTAATATGGGAGAATGTCTTCCCAATTTTGTCCAAACATCAACACAAATGGGAGCTAAAGAGACTCCTGGGTGGTTACATTCACCCTATGGCAGTTTACAAATGATATCTATCTAAATTTAGTTTTCATTCTTCATGTTGGTTCATTTTATGAATTTCTTGGGTTGTTCTGAGTGTTTTTGGCTTTGTTTTGTTGAAAAAAAAAATTATGGATTATTCTCCTCTATCTTAGCTTTCCATTGAGCTATTTATAGCTTGATTTCATGTCCTGTAGCTTGAGATATAATTGTTTGAAGTCAAAATAGTGGATTCTTCATACGAATTCAAGTTCCTTCTATATTTTTCAATTTTAGACATTTTTTGCTAAGAATCAACCAACACTTATTATCCTATCCTATTCTTCTCTCCTTTAACTTTCCATTGAGCCCTCTTGGGCCTAATTTCGTTACTCCTAGCTCCAAATATGATTGTTTGAAGATTACACAGTCGATTCCCCCCCCAGATTCGTGTCTTGATGTTATCTACAATTTCTAAGATTTTATGTCACTTTTACAACCTTAATACCTCTTCCATTGCATTACTTTACTTCATTCCTTTCCAATGAGGTATCATGGGCTCAAACGACACCTGTAAATTTGGATATGTTCGCTTTAAAATTAGTGCTCAAAAATCATTGATCATGCCTGTGGGGTAAATATGGACCATTGATCCAAAGTTTGGGGGGTTTTCTCTATGTGCATGGAGGGGATATATTATAGCCATTTATTTGGTAGGTAAACATATTTGGGCCTTTGATGGAGGAGGGTTACATCATTGGAGGACAAATCTAGAACACCCAAATGCTCAGGAAGAGGAATGCCGATGACAAAAAGGTTGTCGTCTACGATAGAGGGTTGTTAAGGGAGTGTTGAGGAAACGATATAAAATGATCTTACTCAAGCATTTTCATATTCTTCTTGGCTAAAGAAAAATAGTCAGAAATGTCACCCTATGTTTATAGCCATCAAAATTAATATCCTAACTCACAAGTATTGATTACAAGTGCTTAGGCTAGTCTTTTATAAATAAAATCTTGTTGGAAAATCATTTTTTATATGATTTTCTGAATATAACGGTTGCTCAAATAAATGTAGAGATAGAAGCAAAGACACCAAGATGATAATCAAGACAAATGAGACATAAAGCAATCCTTTATTTCATTCCAATTCACCAAAGAGTCATTATCTTTAAAAAATTTCGTGAAGAAATTTATGACCAAATTCAAACTTAGACATCCCTGATGGAACACACAAAAGGACCTCTAACAGAAAATAAAAAAACTGAACTCTAAAAGCTGGATCAAATTGCCACAGATTGCTGCCCACGCAATTCTGCACAATAGCCTTTGTCAATCATGAAAACTAATTCACAAACAAACAAGTCTACACAGAATATCAAAGATCGATCAACACCTTTGAAAAACA
The DNA here is from genome assembly GCA_032191745.1 of Picea mariana. Taxonomy (NCBI): domain Eukaryota; kingdom Viridiplantae; phylum Streptophyta; class Pinopsida; order Pinales; family Pinaceae; genus Picea; species Picea mariana. The sequence continues at coordinate 28,012 of JASDQU010688868.1, forward strand.
AGTGTCTGAATGATGTAATTCAGCCCTGAATCTTGTTGTCTAACATAAGACCTTGCTATCATAAAAAATAATTAGGCTTGTGATAAATTAAGGAATGAAAGAAAACCAAACTATCTCAACATAAAATCAAAGAGCAAACCTTAGTATGCTTCTCCTTCTATGCTCCCCTTTGTTCCTCCCTTTCCTTTTTCCTTTAAGCAAATTAGAATTGGTTGAAGTAGTTGAACTACCTCATTAGTTAAGTTAATTAAAAAATCAACCAACTTTTTAGTTAAGGGGGAAAATTAATAAATCATAATAAGGTTTTTTAAATAAATAATAACTAGTAGGTGGGACCCCTTGTGACTTCCTTTTTCTCTTAACAATCATAAATAACAATCATAACTAGTTAATTAAGAAAAAAACCCCTCCTTATGACTCCCATCATCACATTCATATTTGACAATTTATTTCATTGACATTTGAGATTTTTTTCAAAAATATATTACCAATATATCCCAAAAGCCTGCTGTCCAAAAATATGAAGTCAATTGTTCTCAATCAATAGATAAATAAATAAAACTTAAAATACATATTTTCCAGTCTGCGAGACAATCTTTCCTTTGCTGTTGCTATCACCTTTTAAACTCTTTGAATTTGCCTTAGGCTGTGTGGAGCCTTTAGGATTAATCTCGATGATCACATGAGAGCAATCGTCCCTCAATTGCATGCGGGAGGACAACGATTTATCAGAATCATTTGAAGGTGAGGAATGGGCAATAGTGGCTTTCCCTTTGTCAGGGGCATAGTGGGTCTCGGTTTTCAACCTTTTATTTGAATAGCTCATTCCTATATGCATAATTGTTTAGCAAATAGTTCCTTCAACTGCCATTCATGACAACTCTTTCAAAATATGAAATAGACTTTGGCTCAATGACATATCAGACTCATGCAATCCAATCCATACAAATTGTTTAATTGTTGTCAATGAGGAGGGGGTGAATAAAAGGTCCTGGGATATGCGAGGGGTTTGTATTGAGCGAAACATGATAAAATGAGGAGGGAAAGAAACATGGTTACTGCTCAAAGACAACAAAAAATCAACTATAATGCAAACCAAATAAAATATCACCGTCATCCAACCAAGAAACTGCGATTCAAAACTGCTTCAATACATAATTCTTCTTGACTATAATTAAATTTTAGAACAGGGAGTGAAAAATGAATGTGGGAAGGCGATGGGGTTGTAATTAGCAGAAAGAGAAATAATGTTAGGGAAAGAGAGAGGATATTGTTCATAAAATTAATTAAGTAATCCATAAAACCATTCTGTAAAAGGAAATAACACCAACCAAATAATCACTGTGAACAAATGAAAACTACTGTGCATAATTCAATTAATT
>JASDQU010688869.1:29153-55159 GCA_032191745.1 Picea mariana
TAAACAAGTGAGAAGGTCACGGAAACAGGGAAGAACAAGGAATGAATGGCAAGGTCTGAAAAATGGTTGGATGGGATTCAAAATAGGGTTATGGGGATACTTAGGAGAGGTGATTGTCCGAGGGTCAAATTTTATGTATCGAATTTTTTTACTGCAATATGTGTAAAACGGAAGAGAGTATGATGGGGCAGTTTAGCGGTGGGTTTGTATATTTGAGGAATTCTGGGAAAGTGGCTAAGTATGGAATAGAGAAATGGTGGGTTGAACTCATTTTCGGAATCGAGGATTGAATATTTTGTGGCCAGACCAACCCGACGACGTGCAAATGAAATTCCATGATGTTTGAAATAAACACTCGGAAGGGATAATAGAACCATCCAGAAATTTTGGTTTTATGCGAATTAATGGGAGATATCTTCAAATCCTAGTTTAGCATTAACGGTTGCTAAGTGAATATTTAGAAATAATAGCATATATATAATTGCCAATTGGTAATTGCAAAGGGTGTGGGCACAGGAAACAGTTATTAGGAATTGGATATTTATTGAGCTCGCCAACCCAATGATCCATGAAGAAATTCGAAGAAATGGTCAAGTATGGAAAGCGGACGAACGAGGTTCTAAATGGGGTGACAATAGTTCCACATGAGACATTCAGATTCGACAATCAAATTGTATGTGTCGTAAGTTCTTAGTGAAAAATCTACACCACCGAAGAGGGCATGACAGGTAGACTGTTATATGAAAGGCGGTGTGATGTGAGTCCGGTTGTAAATTTGTATATCGCAGAAGTCAAGGTACTATTTGCAGGTCACAGAACAATAGAAATGCAATCTAGATATCACCTACCCAGTAATCCGCGATCGGATTAGTGACTGGACATGGAATGGGGAAGTGGGTGGTCAAAGTCGCAATATGAAAGCACAAGTGCAAATGTGAACCTGCAAGTCCGCCAACCCGCACAGCTAGACATTTTTGGAAAAACGACTAAGTGACAAGAAAGATAAAGTACAGGGAAAAGAGAAACGGGAATTTTGTTAAGTATAGAAGATGGATGTCGATCTTTTCTTAATGATTCTGGAGAAGTTATATACTGATTGCATATACTTGGAAAGAAGTGAGAAGGTGGCAGGCACAGAAAAAAGGGACTAGGAAATGGAAATTGTTTGAAGAGGCCAAGTCGATGATCCGCAAAAGAGATTGCAAGAAATGGTTGTGCAAAGCGGATGGGCAGGCTTCAAAATAGGTTGACAAGCATTCCCGAGGAGACATGAGGCCCCGATGGTCAAATTGTATTGATCGAAAATTTTGAGTGCATAATGTATAAGATGGAAAAGGGGCTGATGCAGGCATCCGGAAAGAAATTTTTACATCGCGGAAGCCGGGGGGCTCTTTGTAGGTCAAGGAACACTGGAAATGCACTCCACTTGTTCAGGAATCCACAATTGCAGGCCTCAGAACTTTTGTGTACAAACTGTGTATCAAGGAACATGGTTTGATGTGGGAGTGCGGAAGTAAATTTGTATATCGCGGAGGTCTAGGTGTTGTTTGTAGGAAACAAAACAATGGAAGTGCAATATAGAGGCCGCCTACCCGGGAATCCACAATATAAGAAGTGCCTATGCATCAAATGGGTGGTGGTTGCTCTGAGTCACAATATAAAATCACGATCGCAAATGTGAACCCGTTAGTCGTCCAACACGCACATTGAAACATTTTGGAAAAACGACTAAGTAATAAGAAATAGAGTAGAGGGAAAAGAAATGAGGATTTGGTCAAGTATAGAAGAGGGAAACGAAGGTCCAATATATTCAAATCTACAATAGATATTCCATTTCCTGGCAAGATCTTTTTTTTATGTTGTTGGAGAAGTTTTATACATATTGCATATACTTGGAAAGAAATCTGAAGGTAGAAGGCACATGAAAGAGCAACTACAAATTTGAAATTTCTTGAATCCGCAAACTCGACGATCCGCGAAAGAGATGTCAAGAAATGGTCAAGTATGGAAAGCGGTCGGATGAGCCTCAAAATAGGGTGATGGGTTCCCGAATAGACGTAAGGCCCCAACTGTCAAATTGTATATATTAGAAAATTTGAGTGCAAAATGTGTAACATGGAAGAGGGGATGATGTGGGAGTCCAGAAGTAAATATGCATATCGCAGAAGTCGGAGTGTTTTTTACAGGTCATGGAACAATTGAAAGTGAAATTTAGACAAAGTGGAAGCGCTCGGTCGAAACGCGTGAATTCGCCAATCCGTGCAGCAAGACATTTTCGGAAAAAAACGACTAAATAACCAGAAACATAAACTACAGGGGATAAAAGAGTGGGAAAATAAAAAGGCGGAGGGAAATTTTCGTAAGAGGGAATTGGTTTCAAACAATCCCCATTGTTGCAAAACCATTATTTTCGAGTAATTATCAACAAATGATTTCTTGAAGATTAGATACATTTTTCCACGACTGTAACATATTAACTTAAGTATTAAACTTCTTGCATTACGGGTTGTTATCAGTAAAGCTTAATAATTGCATGTCTAGAAACAAGAATGACGATCTTGCTGCAACATTGTGATTTGGTATTGCTATGTTCTATTTGCATCACGAATAGAATTGAACGTTGGCTTGAAAACTGTCTGAAATTCATTTTTTTGTTTCTATAAAAGCCTGATGGAACGACACAGTGCATTGCCATATAATTGTTAAATGCTCCATTTTATAACAAATTACGTAAGCGAATGCATTATCGAAGAACTATGAGACTATCAAACCATGCCAATGAGAAGAGGTGTTAAATCCAGAAAAGAATCAATAAACAAGACTCCCAAGGAAAAAAATTTAATTGTAAATCCATTAAAATAAAACAATACTGAGCATTGTATATCTATGCTTAGAAATTGGACCGAGTTCTTTGGGCCAAAACACTGAACATATTTTTCATAGGCACAGGCACAGGATTTGCAACATGCAGGAGCCATCGAGATGCTATTCAACATGCATAGAAAACTGATTACCATGCTTCTTCTTTTTAGGAAATCCTTGTAGCCTTCTCCTCGCTGGATCAATGTCCAGTGCCCCAATCTCAATATTTTGCAAAAGACCTGAACCGACAAAGAAACGGGAAAGTGGGTCTGCAGTGGGGTAAATCCTTGGTTTGAAGCAAATGAACAAAATCCATGTGGTAAAATTCATAGTTGTCACAATCTTCCTGTGAGGAAGAAGACGAAAAACATTGTAGGGAAAACGCAATAGCCCGAAACTAAAAGTTAGGACACACCAAGAAACCAATTCCTCACATTTGAAAAGTTCAAGGACACAGGTTGCACATGAAATTCCAGAGGCCCAAATTAGTCCATTCTGGGTGGAAGGAGATGACTAGTAGGAATATGACTTGCACCAGTGGGAGTTCTGGTCCTCATTCCCTAAGATGTTAATTTCATATTCATAGAACAAGGCAATGGTCCCGCAATTGAATAGCTTTTTGTCTTGAAATATATCTTTGGGAGCATCAACAAATCATTTCCTTACATTGAAATACTTCCACCCAGAATGGACTAATATTGAACTCTGGAATTCCTACTTTTGGGATGCAAAGCGGCTATTGCGTTCAATGTTGGTTTCTTTTCTGTAACCCATTATTTTGGTGTTGTAAGGACTTCCATCGTCAATCTGGGAAGTGTCTCTCATTATAGTTGATTTCAATTTGGTCATAGCAGTGGGACCAGTCTCTTCATTGCCATCGTCCATTGTCCATCGGATCATCTTCTTCCAAATCGAAATCCATCTCATCAACATCTGTGCCATGTATCAATGCAAGTCGGAAAGTTGTCTAAGGAGGCAGGGTTGCATTGGAATTGTTTGGCTTGAAATATATTTCTCGATGCACCAAGGGACCATCTCCTTTTTTGATCCTGGGTGGAGGGAGATGAGTAGTAAGAATATGCCTTGGAATACTAGTACCTCTGGCCATCATGTCCGAAAGTGTTTACTGTATCTAGACAGAACTGCTATGGAACTACTGCCATAAGTTAACAAGAATTTTCATTTTCTCCAGATGATGTTTTAAATGAAAATTGAGGAGGGATAATATAATCGTCCACAAATCTTGGTTTAATGCGTATCAATGGAAGATCTCCTTGAGCCTTTCGCTGATCAATGACAATATCTAGGGTTCGTGCGTAAAGAGTTGTTATCGTTAAAGCTTACTAATTGCATATTTAGAAAAAAGTGTGAAGGTGGCGGTGACGGAGAAGAATGATTAGGAATTAGAGATTTTGTAAAGGCACCAACCGGCCCATGCATGAAAGATTGCATCATGTTTGAAATGAATACTTGTAAAAGATAACATTCTTCTCCGCAAATCTTGGTTTAATTTGTATTAATGAAAAATATTCTCCGAATTTATGAACATTAATGACAATCTTAATGGTTCTTGCATGATGAACTACTTGCATTAAATCTTTAATTGCATATATAGAAATTACGAAGGTAGTGGGGATGGTGAAGAGCGAGAAAGCATTTCACATTTCGTCATCCCACCAATCCGTGAAACAGATTTCAATAAATTCCTAAGTATGGAAAGCGGTCAGGTGGGTTTCAAAAATAGGGCCACAAGATATACCCAAGAGACGTGAGGGGCCGATGGTCAAATTGCACGTCACAACGACAGATTTCGGCCATGAATTTGTATATCGTGGAGTTTCGGGTGCTCTTTGTACATAGTGGAACAATGGAAGCGCAATGTTGAGCAAGCCTAGCCAGGAACCGACAATGGTAATAGTGGCCAAGTATGCAATGGACAAGCGGTTGGTCGGACTCGTGATATAAAAGAATTAGACATAGTCGGAACAAGAAATATTGATGGTCTTGAAAACAGGCCCACAAGCTTTACCCAGGAGACGTGAGGGGTCGATGGCCAAATTGTATCTACCCCAACTGTTGTGAGGGTCAATTTGTATATTGCGGAACTTCGGGTGTTTTTTGTAAAAGCAGGTGACATTCGGAAAAAGGACGCATTTGGAAAAAGGACCAAGTAAACAGAAATTGAAAGAAAAAGAGATAAAGGGGAATTTGTTTGCTAATTTATAGATCATGGAAGTTCGGGTACTGTTTGTAGGCGGCAGAACAATGGAAGCGCAATGTTGAACCCGTATATCGGGGAAAACGTGATTCAAAAAGTTTGTTCAATATGAAACGGGGAAGCGGTCGATTGGGTTGGTGATATAAAAGTAATAAGGGAAATCTGAAGATGTGAACCACCAAATCCCACAGCTAGACATTTTTCGAAAAATGAGTAAGTAACCAGAAAGGGAAAGCAAAGGGAAAAAAGAAAGGGGATGGCAATTTTCGGAAGCGGGAATTGGTATAAGAAAATCCCATTGATGGGAATTGGTATAAGAAAGTGAGGCATGGTTATAGTTTCCAGGATCCACAAGATATACCCAGGATATGTGAGGAGCCGGTGGTCAAATTGCATGTCACAGTGATAGATTTTGGCCATCAATTTGTATATCGCGAAATTTTGAGTGCTCTTTGCACGTAGCGGAACAATGGAAGTGCAATGTTGAGCAAGCCTAGCCAGAAACGACGATGGTAATAGTGGCCAAGTATGCAATGGAGAATCATATGGTCAGACTCGTGATATAAAAGCATTAGACCTAGTCAGAACATGAAATATTGACGGGCTTGAAAACAGGCCCACAAGATTTACTCAGGAGACATGAGGGGCCATGGTCAAATTGAATCTACCCCAACTGTTGAATGGAAACTGCATAACACGCAACAGGAGACACTGACGGATTTTGAGGGTCAATTTGTATATTGCGGAACTTCAGGTGTTGTATATAAAAGCAGGAGACATTCGAAAAAGGGACATCCAGAAAAAGTACCAAGTAAAAAAAATTGAAAGCAAAAGAGATAAAGGGGAATTTGTTTTCTAATTTGTAGATCGCGGAAGTCCAGGTGTTGTTTGTAGGCGGTGGAACAATGGAAATGCAATGTTGAACCCATCTATCCGGGAACCTAAGATTCAAAAATTTGGTTCAATATGAAACGGGTAAGCGGTCGGTCGAGCTGGTGATATAAAAGTAACAGGGGAAATCTAAACACGTGAATCCACCAAATCCCACAGCTAGACATTTTCCAAAAAATGAGTAAGTAACCAGAAAGGGAAAGCAGAGGGAAAAAAGAAAGGGGATGGAAATTTTCGAAAGCGGAAATCTGTATAAGAAAGGTCCATTGATGGAAATTGGTACAAGAAATTGAGGCATGGTTATAGTTTCCAGGATATGTTTGTATAAGAGATCAAGCGTTGAAAAGCTACAAGAAAATCAATTTTGGGATGTTTTAAGTAAAGTTATTGTACTGTTAGCTTAACCGCAAGTAGAACAATGACAAATTTGAATTTTAATGTCCTCTCGTTGATATGATAGTTCCATTGGACTTCGCACAATGTATATTGTTTGATTTCAAATTATTCCAGGAGATGAATTTTTCTAAGTTCATCGACCAAAGAAAACTGCTAAAATCGACATAAAGGGAAATGTGTTTGCTAATTTGTAGATCGTGGAAGTCGGGGTGTTGTTTGCAGGTGGTGGAACAATGCAAATGCAATGTTGAACCTGCCTATCCAGGAACCCGCGATCAAAAAAAAAAATTCAATATGAAACGGGGAAATGACTGGTGGGGCTGGTGATATAAAAGTAAGTCTAAATATGAAGACGTGAATTTGCCAACTCCCGCACCTAGACATTTTCTGAAAATTGAGTAAGTAACCCGAAATGCAAAGCAGAGGGCAAAAAAAAAGGGGGATGGAAATTTTCGGAAGGGGGAATTGGTGTAAGAAAGCGCATTGATGGTCTTAACAGTAACCATGAAGTGCAATAAACATGTGAACAGGATCTTCAATCAAGGAATAGATACAACGAGCTATGCTTATAGTTTCCAGGATCTGTATGTATAAGAGAAGCGTCGAAAAGCTACAAGAAAATCATTTTTGGGATGTATAAGTAAATTTATTATAGTGTCAGCTTCACCACAAGTATAACAACGACGAATTTGAATTTTAATGTCCTCTCGTTGCTATGATACTTTCATTGGAATTCGCACAATATATATTCTTTTATTTCAAATTATTCCACGAGATTAATTTTTCTCACTTCATCGACCAAGGAAAAGTGCTAAAAACAAGATAAAGAGGAATTTGTTTGCTAATTTGTAGATAGGGGAAGTCCGAGTGCTATTTGCAGGAGGCAGAAAAATGGAAATGCGATGTTGAACCCTCCTATGTGGGAACCTGTGATCTAAAAAGTTTGTTCAATATGAAATGGGGAAGTGGCCGGTTGGGCTAGTGATATAAAAGAAAGTGGAAATCTGAACACGTGAATCCGCCAACTTCTGCACCGATACAATTTCCCAAAAACGAGTAAGTAACCAAAAAGGGAAAGCAGAGGGTAAAAAGAAAGGGGATGGCAATTTCCGGAAGTGGAAATTGTTGTAACAAAGCGCCATTGATGGTCTTAACAGTAACTATGAAGTGCATTAAACATGTGAATGGATTCATGAAGGAATATATACAATGAGCGATGCTTATAGTTTCCAGGATCTACTTGTATAAGAGAAGCGTAAAAAAACCATAAGGAAAATCAATTTTGGAATGTCTAAGTAAACTTATTGTATTGTTCATCGCAAGTATAACAAAAACGAATTTGAATTTTAATGTCCTCTCGTTGATATGATAATTCCATTGGACTTTGCATAGTATATATTCTTTTATTTCAAATTAATCCAAGAGATTAGTTTTGTTAAGTTCATAGATAAAAAAAAAGTGCTAAAATGAGCCACATACCACATTTGCGTCACAGAACTTATATCAAAGGGCAAACCATGTCCTCTATAGTCTTTAAGATCATAGAAAAACTGCGAAGAGCATGAATGTATTATTAATTTTCCAGAGAGAAGCATACAACCAAGAACCAAGTAAACACCAATTGTATTGATATATTGATATATTGAACAAGAAATGGAATTCCATTATATATCAAACAATTCGATATATAAAAAAAAACACATCGTCTCATTGGTTTTCATTTACCTGACAAAGCTTGACACGATTTTTTTTTTTTTTAGCCGATATGCAATATCACGTTGTCCTCATTCAAGGTAAATTTGCTATGTATCTAAAAGTCATGCAGCATGTAGAAACTCTTTGCCTTTTTCTGTAGGTATGCTTCATATGGAAATTTTGTTAACTCAGGAAGCACATATTGTAACAGAGGTTTCCGAATTGTACAATGCACGGTTGTGTTGCCAACAGTTCATATAGTAGCATTGAGGCAATGTCTATATATGTATGGAAATGTTTTACTGCATCGTGGAAAATCAATCGTATCATCATTTATGAAGGAAGAAGCAGAAGCAGGAGAGTTTTATTTTGCACACACAGGATCAAAGGGGGTCGAGTACGCACTCACTGCAACCAAAACACCTTCAACCTGGAAACATGAGCATAGCAGTTAATATATTAAACAATATAATTTACAGCTACACCCCCCAAAAAAATTAGAAACAAAAAATAAAAATGCAAATATTTGGTCAAGGCTATTTGTATGAGCAAAGTGAGGATGAAACTGTAAATGTATACGCACAACAGTTGTAGAGATATTTAGCTTCTTGAGATCCTGTACTATGTCTGCTCGCAACTCTGTCACAAATATTAATTAAGTTGTGCGAAAGATCCTTTCTTTACCATCTCTTTTCTTTGTTATATTTTTGAATAGCATAAGTGGAAATTGCCCTTTATGCAATTGTTGTTCGACTGATGAAAACAAATTTGAATAGGTATCGAACAATTGCAGTTGCAACATGGAATAGTGCAATATTTGTGTAACTTAACCGAGATACATGGACATGCAAAAGAAAAGGACAAAATTGGATATGGAGAATAGTACCATTGCCTTGTCGCTCTCTGACTCTCCATCTTTTATATGGAGAATGGGTTGCGAGCCAATTTTTCTTGCGAGTGTCACAACTGTGCCAATGGTATTGATTGGGTAAATGTCATTGCTCTGTGCAAGTTGGCTAATAGTTGTGTCCGAGACAAAACAATATTCTGAACAAATAACGAGGATTTTTTCCACGATACTTGTTTCGTTGAGAAATATAATCCGATCACAATCACCACGGACATATACTGTTTTGGGCAATATATTAAAATTTGTAATGGATATCCCATTACCTCGCAATATCTTTTTTGCATGTTTGTGCACAAGTTGTGTAGGAATAGTTAGTGTAATTGTCATGAGGGCCTCCTTGTCTGTCATCTCAGCATGCATAATGGATCTAGTTTTGTTTTCCTTGTCCAAGTAGGTGCTATAGATGACCATTATGTCCCCAATGAACACTTGTCTAGTTCAGTGGCTGTTCAAACCCTCTATTGATAGTATTTTGGGTGTTACAAGTTTAGACCTGGTGACAATTTTTGAACGGGAAAAGGTAATGTGAATGGTAATGTGAATTATTTTTTCTGTTTTCTTTTTTTTCCTTCCATGAATGTACAAGTAGACGCACAACTTGAATGAACTATGGAGCCAATGTTTTGCAACCAGACCTCTTAGTTTGCGGAGCTTGCACTATGTTCGACGTCTCGCTTTCACTTCTTGATACTTCTTGTGAACTGCAAAGTATGTGTTGCAGATGACATCATCATACTCACCATGTCATAAATGAACAAATAGCTGAGGATATTTGTTTGGTAAACATACAAGTAACATAATGTATGCATCTTTACCTTTGGCCTTGTCGGTCTGTTGATGTTTGGTATGATTGACTTCTCATGGCATGTCACTAGTCCAACTTTTTATGATGCAAGAAATGTGTAGATCAACATCAAAAGGACTAAATGAGCATATGCATTGTATATTGTCCATTATTGTTCTTAATGAGACATGCAAGGTCAAAGGAGATGGAATATGAAATACAGTGTGAAGGGATACTGAGGAAACATGAGGACCTGAGGGTCAAATTGTATGCCTCATATTTTTTGACTAGAAAATTATGTAACAGTAAGTAGGGCGCGATTGCGGGGCAGGAGGGCCAATATATATATTGTGGAACCTATGAGTCCAGACACAAAATCTTGAACCCGCCAGCCCGGCACCCGCAATCGACAAAGTGGGTAAGTATGGAATAAGGTAGAAGCATGACCATAAATTTGAACCCATGAGTCCGCCAACCCGTGCACCACGACAATTTTGGAAAGATGATTAAGAAGAGCAATCAGAAAGAAAAAGGGATAATAGAAAATGGAAAGCCCATTGTTTCCAAATCATCGTTTTCTAGTCCAATATTATATGCCCCAACCCGTTTTGTATGTTTAATTTACTAGCATAGTTGGTATACCTTTTCGAAGATTGCACAAAAAAACCCTTTGTTGTTGCATATAAGAAATCTTCTTCCTTTCCAATCAATCTGTTTCTTCCAAGGTAGCAACGCTGAGTATACAGTGGACATGAAGGCAAGTTAGTATGAAGAAAGACATGTAAAAGAAACAAATACAATTCTATTTATTTCAACGTAGCAGCAAAGAGAATACGATTCACATGAGAATAAGCAAAAAGATATGTAGTATATACACATAGTAAAAAAGGTGCAAAGTAGTAGAACAAATACACAGACAATAAATGAAATACTAAATATTGGAATATGAAATAACAATACAGGTATGCACCTCTGCAACTCGTCGTCTATATTCACGCTAAAGATTCCATCGTCCTCTCCAGCCACTCTGTTTGTTCAAATGCAGGAATGCAGGAAAAATACAATGGACACAAGAAGACATGTAATGAAGATAAGTTACTATGTAGGAAGGCATGAAATATCTACATACAACAAACAAAGTGAACACATATACAGACAATAAATGAAATACAAAACAACAAAATATGAAACAATAGTACAAGCATGTACCCTTGTATCCCGTCTTCCACTGTTGTACTTAAGACTACTTCGTTTTCTCCAGCAATTTTGTTTGTTCGAACGTGGGAACACACAAAATACAATGAACATGAATGGAAGTTGGTATGCAGCAGAGAACAAGTAATACGTACATACAGTAAATGAGAATCAATGAATAGAATAAAATATAGTCAGAAACATGAACCTTTTCTTTTCTCCATCCATGGTTGTAAATATATAAAGTTTTTCCCTGTCCAAAATATATTACAAGCCACAAAATATTAAGAAATTGCATGGACATAGCTAAATGATTTTTATTTTCTATGGCTAAGTATCCATATATGCTTCCAGACATGGAAATATAATTCGTTTGTATCTTTGGTGTACATATCTTATCTCAAGTACATGACAAATTGTATCGTGGTCACACCAGTCTGTGTAAAGGATAAAGAAGTTGTATTGTGATATGGGCACATTTCACCATATATGGTTAATAAGTGTGTTTTTGCACATGTTTTATCTTAACAAAAATAACAGCAGACACTACAATTGCACATGTAGTTGTCCAATTATTTCTTATGTGACATTTTTGTATCACGTCAACACTGAAGTATCATCAAAATTTCATAGCAGAACAAGCAGGCACGGAACAGGCACCATATCTCGGCCTCACCAGACACAACAAAAAACACAACTGCAGGTCAACTCGCGCATGCAAGGTCTGAACACCGCAAAGCAGCCCCCCAAAAAAAAGAAAAAAAGAAAATACAGCTCCAACTATCGAAGTAGGACCCCAACCCTGCAAAGTCGAAGAAAACAAAGGAAAACAACAAGCACCAAACCAACAATAAAGCACGAACAGGCCCGACCGCAGCAACAGGTCCCCAAGTTCGTAAACTTGAGTCGAACAACAACAACCAACAACCAACGAACCAACAAACCAATGAACAAGCAACAACCACCGAACCAAAAAACAACATATGTATCTCCAACGAATACCAAACTGCAGCTGAAGAACAGAAGGAACTAGAAACATATGATGAGCATGCCAGTAGAAATAAGAAAACATTCTTACTTGAAAACTGCAAACATTGAACAACAAAAGAAGAAGTAGAAAATGAAACTATGGCATCGAAACGATGAACGACAGAAGCACAGGTCGAATTGTGGGTGCACCAACTGGACTTCGCAAAGGAAAAAAAAAACAGATTCAACTGCGAATGGAGAACCCCAACCTTGCAAAGTTTAACCAAAGAACAACAAGCAACAACCGATGAACCAACGAACAATAAACACTCACCAAACCAATAAACAATGTATGTAGCTTCAACAATGACAAAATTGCATTCAAATCCTAGAACAAGTATGAAACATACAATGCCTATTGAAGTGGCGGTGAACAACAATACTGTCCAAATTCACTGCAACATTGTATGAAAAAATTCGAGGAAAAATGTACTCCGAGAAGTTATTTAAGTAAAGATTTCAGGCTGCCAGGTTGTGTAAGGGCTTCGCGTATGCAAACATTTATGTTGGCAGGCTTGTTTCAAGAACTCGCGCCATGTAAACATTTAAGTTGTCAAGCTTATTCAAGCACCTCAAAAAAAGTGTCAATGATCTAAACCTTCAGTATGTAAACATTTCAATACAAATACAAACAAAGGACTAATAATAATAATAATAGGACAAATACATTAATAAAAAAAACAACAATAATAAAAAAACAACGTCCATGCTCAGAACTTTCGGTTTGTAAACATTTCAGTAAAATTGTAATAAAAATTAGAAAGGAGTGACTAAGCTCTAAACTTTGGATATTTACACATTTACAACATTGGGAACAGCAAAGCTAGCAATAAGACCTCAAATATATTCTCCAATGAGACGATGACATATAAGTTTATATATATATATAATAATAATAATAATAATGTTTTTACTTCTATAGTGCGAACAATACAAACGATGCGAAAATTTATAGTCAAAAGACAAATTAATATGAAGTCAACAAATTATCGATCACTATAGTCCGTATGCACCTTCGGTAGAGACTAATAACATTTTTTTGTATTTACCAAATTTAAATGAAAATGAGATGTTTTATTAAATAACACGATAGTATATCCAATGAATTTGGACAAGTTTTTTTACTTACACTTAATAATGCAAATAATAAAAGTAAATTTTTATTATAAAGATTTTTTTTTAAATCATTTTTAATATTACACTCTAAACCTATAGAGATGTTTTTTTTGGGTCATTTTTAACATTAATGTACATTAAAGCTATTATTCCACACTCAATACCATATCTTATTTTTTTAATTTGTAAATAATATATTTTTTCATACTTTATATGTTTTTGAATACCAAGGGTTAGGAATTAGGATAGACATTTTTTTGTGGTTACTTTAATATATATTAGTAAATTATCACTAAAGAAGAGAAACTAAATGCGTGAGTAGAACCACTATACATGGCTAAGATATGCATAGACCTGATAAAAGAATATACAAGATGACAATGACATCACATACATCAATTAAGCATTAGTGGTAATTAAACATTGCACATGCCATCACATATATCAATTAAGCATTATAGGTAATTAAACATTGCACAAGCCATTGAACATCTTCATATAAATTTTCATAATGATGTATCTAAATTTAGTGATAAATAAACAATTTTTTGATGTTGCATCTAAAAATAATCCTATAAATCCTATTATCGAAGGAATTGTTTGAAAATGACAAGGTAATTCTATTTTCATCAATGCGAATAATATAACAAAAGAAATTACAAAGACATCAAGTTTTCTATTGATTTAACAAAAGAAATTACAAAGAATAATGTGTGGCTATGACAAAGTGATGTAGATGTGAATTGTATTTTTGAATTTTAATAATAAAATGTGATGCTAGATGTTGGGGGACATGGAAAAAGATGGTAGTTGATTAATCCACAAGAGAGGGGAGGGTCTAAGAGAATGTCTAAGAGGGGTCTAAGGGAAAATTACCCATGCCTATTAATTCCACCCACATATTAAAATTTCTATTGGTAAATGAGCCTTCTAATTTCTAATTGAGTGTCCCCAAATCCAATCATTGAATACATGTAAGAGGGTGCGTGTGAGAGGTCACATCCCATAGTTATTGGAAGCATAGGGATTGAGTACAATTAGCTTGGGGAAGTGTGTGGGTCAAGCAAGAAAGAAAATAGAGGAAATTTGTATGGACAGTTATAGTAGTGGGAGACAATCAATGTTTTGCATGATCAACAAGGAGAGAATAGGGAAGAATAGCTTGGGAGCTGGAGCAACTATGGAAGGTGAATTTTGGAGCATATTGGAACATTTTTGGAGTGTTTTGGAACTAAAGACTTAAGAGCAAGGTTTTCATGCCTAAAGAGTGAAATCTGGTGTGGGTTTCACTATAGCAACAAGTGATTGTTGTTGTTTTTCCTTGTAATTTTCCTAGCAGTGAGCTTCCTTGATTTTCCCAGTAGTGAGATTCCTAGTTACCTGTGCTAGAGAGACCCTGATAAACAAATGGGATGCCTAAGGGACTAAAATCAGTGAAGGAGTACATTCCTTTGGTTGGGCAAGTTGAGAAGAAGAGAGATGGTGGAAAATTAGGATAGTTGTAGGAGAATACCAATGGGTTGTGGGTTTTTGGAGTTGTGAGTGGATAGTGCGAGACCACCCTCTTTTTTGGATTTCTATCCCTAGCTCGAGGGTGACTTGCTGTTGAGATATGGAACAAAAAGTGTATGGTTGGGTGGAATATTCATCCCAAGTAGTTGGTTGCACAATTTCTTTTACAAGAAAAGTGTTTTATCTTGTTTGTCTCTTGCATTATGAGTTTAATTATTGTGTATTAATTATGTGTTTGAGAACAATTTATATGTTGTTGTGTCGATTTATTAAACTGCATCCATGTCATTTTTAGCATGTTGTAGATGCATTTAATTAATGATATCAGATAATAGTTAAATATGGTTTTAATTCGTAGCTGGTGAGCTACAAGAAATTAGTTTTCTTTAAAAAATTTAAAATATGAGTTTTCTACACATAATGGTCCTCAACTGGGATGGGGAACATTGCATTATGGTATCAGAGCTTCTAGTTCAAACACTGGACATGTATGGGCAAAGAACCGATGCGAATTTGGGAAAATTCATTGTTACATATTTTGTTTTGTGATGAATTTGCGAGAAAATAAAGAAAATTAGAGCGAAATCCCTGAATTCATGACCAAATTCAGGGTGGATTTTCCTCATAGTCATCAAAGAAAAGGTTTAATGGTGTCAATTTGTAGAGTGACAGAGCTAAATTCGATCTAGAAGGAAAATTTTCATGTTTTAATGCTCGTTGTAGAATTGGGTGAAGTTTGATGGATCAGTGATCTAGATCACATTTGATTTCAAGATCAACAACCCATATTCATTATAATAGATTTAAAAACTTATAAGGTTTTTGCAGTTTGGCAAGGTCTGGCAAATCAATGGCTAAGATTCATTTTTGGCAGTTGGAAAAATGAGACAAATTGACAGTCTGGATTTGTTTTCGATCATTTGGGACTTGGAGCATATCAACATTCAAGATCATTCGAAATGGAAGATCGACGACCCAGATTCATTTGGGTTTTGGTCAAAAATTTCTAAGTGTTGTAGTTGACCAAGAGAATTCGTCAATGGTTAATGGTTGGGTCGATCGAATCTGCAAAGTGTTTAAATCGCCAATAGAAATCATCAACGACTAACAGTCGGGTTGGATGATTCAACAAGGTGTTTGCTCTGTAAGAGGGATTGTCGATCGTGGATGACTGATGGTTGGGTCAGCCAATTTGGCAAGGTGTTTGGGTTGTCTACTGGAAATTTCCAATGGACAATGAAGAAAATAGGAGTATGACATTTCATGCCACGTTAGTATCCATGTGTCATGCCACATCAACCAAGATGACATGTCATGCCACATCAACATCCACGTCTCATGCCATGTCATTATAGTTTCCACATCATCCAAGAGATGGTTGATGGCCAATGATTAGGTCGACCGAATAGGTAAGAATTTTCATCCGCCAGTGAAAATTGTCGATGGTTGATGGTAGATGGTTGGGTCGACTGGTTTAGGGATGTCGTGTAAATCGGTTGTCAAAGGAAAGAGTCGATGGCCAATGGTCGGGTGGGAAGTTTTGAAAAAGTGTTGTGTGCATCCAAAGGAAAATGTCAATCAACTATAGATTTCATATCAACGGTTGATTTTTCTCCCAATTTTGAGATCAACGATGCAGATTAAGAGAGTGTTATAATAGTAAAACAAACAATTTTTTATAAAAAAAAATTGAAATTTTGAAGGCCATGAATTTGCGAGGGGATTTTGTGGTGTTAAACAACATTTTTAGGCAATCAAAATCCATGAGAAAAGAGTGTACCTTTGGTACACTATGTCTCTGCAGATTAAATAAAATAAATCAAAGAGAGCTATCTAATGATCTAATACAATCGCAAGACAAATCTTGCATGAGAAAGTTACATCTAAAATAGTTAAAGTGAAATTTCTTCACCAATTTACTTCCATAGGGAATAACCCCTTGCTTAGAAGTCCGTTTGAGGCACATGAACACTATATGGAAATATTATGAACCACAGAAGCTATCCATAGAGCTAGATTTAGAATCTGGGTATGTAAAAATTGTTGGTTGTGGAGCCTAATTATCTTCCTGATTCAAAGGCCTTTGTTTTCACCCATATTTATACCCCACGAAGACTTTACACCCTGAAATAATGTACACTCCTCCACGCGGGGGATTGCACGGGGTACTTGCCCCTCTTGCGGGGTCCGGGGGTAAGCGGGGGTTCGAAGGAGAAGCCCCCGAATGAAAATTTTCCTTGTAAATGTATATTGTAATTTCATGGTAAATTTGGACCATTTATTATAAGGTCACAAATCTAACGGTAGAAGTTATGTTAGGGTTTTTTTCCCTAGAAGAAAACCCTCTTTTATGAGGGAAATGTATTGCGGCTATGTATCATTGTGAATATCATATTCTGAGTGAGGAGACTATGAGAGAAAGAAGAGGAAGTTACAACGGGTGTGTTGTAGGTTGTATCCCTTCATTTGCTAGATAATAATAAAGGAAGGACTTGGCGATTTCTCTGGTGGACGTATCCCACACTAGGTGAAACACGTATATCTGTGTCTCTATCGTATTGTGTATCTTATGTGTTTTATTTCCACTTTTGTTTTATTTTATTTCTCTACGATCCTATTTTTTTTACAAGTCGTATCAGAGAAAAAGGTAACTCGCAAGAAAAGAGGGTTCTTGGTTCGAGTGGGAGAAATGACGGAAGATGGAAAGTTTAGGGTCGAGAAATTTAATGACCAAAACTACCAGTTATGGAAGATGTAGATGGAAGATTATTTATATCAGAAGGATCTATTCCTACCATTGGGTGAAATAGAAAAGAAGTCGACGACCACGAAGGACGAGGAATGGGAAGTTCTTGACAGAAAGGCACTAGGAACGATACGACTAATCTTGGTAGCATCGGTGGCTTTCAATATTTTGAAAGAAAAGACAATGAAGGAGTTGATAGATGCACTAGATAAACTGTATGAAAAACCCTTGGCGTCTAATAAGGTATTTCTAATGAAGAGATTATTTAATATGAAGATGTCAGAACGTGGGTTTGTTGCAAATCATTTAAATGAATTTAATATGGTTACTAATCAACTAAGTTCTATAAAAGTGGAATTTGATGATGAGGTCATGGCTCTTCTAATCTTGTGCTCATTGCCAGAAATATGGAATGGCTTGTTCATGGTTGTACGTAACTTTGTCTCTAGTTCAAACACTCTAAAATTTGATGATTTTGTTGGTGTTATCCTTAGCGAGGAAATGAGATGGAAAAACACAAGTGAGGGATTAGGTAATGCATTAAACATGGAGAATAGGGGAAGACAAAAGGATAGAGGAAAGGGATCAGGGAACCATGGGAATTCTAGGAAGGGAAGATCCAAATCCAGACTTGGAAAGATAGAGTACTAGAATTGTGGAAAGAAATGACATCTGAAGAAAGACTACAAAGCTCCGAAGAAACAAAGAGATGGACAACAAGAAAAAAATCAGGAAGCAAATATAACAGGTGATGTGTTACAAGATGCTTTGATTCTTTTTGTAGACAATATTTATGAGTCTTGGGTAGTAGATTCAGGGGCTTCATTTCATGCCACACCCCATAGGAAACATTTTCTAGATTATGTTCAAGGATATTTTGGACAGGTTCATTTGTGTGATGATGCACCATGCAAAATTGTTGGAATGGGAAAGGTAAAAATAAAGCAAAGGAATGGAAACCAATGGTTGTTAAAATAGGTAAGAAATGTTCCATATCTAAGGAAAAATATAATTTCAACATGGGAGTTGGCAAGTGAAGGTTGTGTTGAGCACTCAACACACCCTAAAAGCCTTATGCAATTTTATCACTTTTTGGGTACCACTTGTTTTCTTCACTATCTGAATCGATTTCACTTTGGGAAATGGTTTATATTTGTTTTGTTTGCATGAATCTTATCATCAATTCAGGTTTGTTTGAACTTGTGAAACATCATGTCTAAAATAAGTTGAAACTTGAATTAAGAATCGACAGCTAACATTGTGCCTAACGTGTCCAGGTTCGGTGTTGAAAAAATTCAAGAAAGTAAGGGGACCACATAGTTGCAACAGTCGTCGAGCGTCGATTCCCATCAGCATCGGCAGAAGGAAGATTTGGTTTTTGTAAGTTATTCGCACTAAGTTTCAAGAGATAGTCGATCCCCTTCGACATCGGTAAAATACGGGAAGGATAGACATTAACAATGAATGCAAAGAAATTAACGATAACTGATGACCAATGCACTTTATCGGGGTCAGGAAAATCTAGAAAGGTTACAAAAATCATTTTGTTCAAGACAAACATATCGTCGATCACCAATCCCCGATGCATTTTTGGCATCGGTACTTTTTCTAGAGAGTCGATCCGAGAACACTTGGGTAGGTTATCGTCAATCGCCGATCCTTGATACTTTTCGACATCGACAAGATAGGATTGGGTTTTAGAACGTATAGCTTAAAGAAAGTTTGTATTTATATTCAAACGAGAAAATGAATTCACTGGTCTCGAATTCCACGTGTCCTTACCACGTAAGGGAGTCATATGACCTAGTTTCGTTCCAAGCCATTTTTAGGTTCCCTGGGTCTTAGTCACGCCTCCTAGGAAGCTTTGCCATGTCAGCTCTGTACAGAAAGATCAATCGGCGTCGAAGCTTTTTCAAGAAGATATCAATGAAAGTGTTTAAAGCACAATCCTGCACCCTGATCCACCAACTAAACTAGAAAAACGATGGGATGTTTGTGGCATAAGATACGATCAGATTTGGACATTTAATAGTCTAGTTAATGCCTAATCCTGCATTTTTTTCTACCTCATGCACCGATTAGACAACATCAATTTGAAATCATCGATAGACCACATTACCACCCGCGCCCGCACTGTCAACTCACGATGAATTTAAGTTTAAACATCTTTGAATATCTGGTGGAAGATTTAATGAAATTACGCTCATAACCCGAATTGAATGGTTGAGCGATAAGGTAAGTTCATTCCTATTTAAATCTCTAGAATGGTTTTGAATTAATTCATTCTACGCACAAGTTGAATTCCATAGCATCCAAAGGACAAAAGTGAACGTCTCAAGACTGTATTCACCCTCTGATTATCAAAACTAGGTTTAACAACTTGCAGAGGTATGTATTCAATTTTGTCAATTCGTTGCCCGTAATATATGCATCTGGTTTTCTTTCACAATATCTAAACTATGTTCTAGTTGCAGGTAAGATGTCACCAATAAATCCAACCACCAGACGCTCATCAAGGGAACCCAAACTAAAAGAATTTTAAACATGCTAAGTTTCCTCTTCAAGGACCACGAGGCAGTTGGAGTATGCTCCCAGGGTGGAGCCTGTCATTAAAAAATCAACAAAGAAATATTTTGTCTAGCCTCCGACCTTCGACGATACAAAAGAAAGCACCAGATCCAAACTAATGCTCCCACAGTGGGGGATCTATTTAAAAAAATTATCCGAGAATAATACCCATAGTATATCCCACATAGTGACCCGGACATGAGGGTGCTCAATGACCAATTGTTCGCAAACATCCGACAGTCATATTTACACATGGTGGCAAGAAGAACCTCGGTTTTCCCTTGCATAGAGGTTCTGAAATGGCTCATCGACCATCCAGATGGGCATAAGTGCTTGATCAACAATGAGAATGGCAGATGTGTCAGATTTTTCCTGGCAACAGAAGTCCAGAAATACTACAAGCTTAGGGACCCAAAGGAGCAGCTCAACACGAACTTCATGGTGAAGTTCTATGAATTCCATGAAACCAGCTAATTGATGGCCTCATGGTGGAAGGAAGACAAGAAGTTCACTAACCAGATAAATGGCTGGTATGGGATGATTAACCTGAGAGAGACATACATCTATTTGATGCCTCTCATCTACCAAATATATGGATAAAAGGACTACTCCAAGTTTTCAGAAGCATGGTTTTCGTTGGCATACACAGTGGCAATCTCTCAGAGAAACTTCAACTGGGGAGCGATTATCTAAAAAAAATTAAGTATCTTTGTACAACAGGCTCAGACGCTGAAAGAAGGGGAGGCACCCACTTTCTACATGGCCGCATACCTGATCGATGTCATGTGTGCAAGGAATGTCTTCATCGGCATGAATTTAAGTTGGCATGTTGCAGAGCTCCCGGTCCACGTCTACTTCAACATACTATGGGAGAACGGGTACAAAACATATTATGCAGTCATCTGCGATGACTTCATCGCCCATATTCATTTTATTATTTTCAAGAAAGAATGCCAAACATTATCTGCAACATCCAAGAAAATGGTAGCAATGGTAGCCCATTGGTATTTAGACAAATGCTCAACCTACATCAGGGTGTTCGAGGCCACTGGAGCAGCACATATCCTACCTGCTCATGTCCCAGACTGACTCGTTGTGGGATAAATCTGTTATCATACTATCCTGTAGGGCTACAACGCCACATTAGTCAAGGACAAGAAGCGATATTTCATACCCTACGGTTTCCATGTGGGTTTCTATCTAGTGAAGGATATTACTCAAGCCAAACAAGAAGGGCTTAGCCAACTGGAATTTATGTTCCCGACAGGCTGATTTCACAAGCACGACCCTAGAGGCCTGGTCCTCCAACATGCTTCACAGGTGTCATCTTGTTGGTCGTATTCTCATGCTAAGTTTGAGGATGAAATCTTCACAAAGTGGGCACAGGACTTGGAAGAGGTGGTACAAAGAATGGCCAACCCAAATATGACTAGGTTCAAATCCATGAGTATGGATGAATGGGTGGAAACGATAGATTAGTTAGCCCAAGAGGCCCTCAAAGCCAGGGAAGAAATAAGAACGACAGAGACAACAAAGACACAGAGAAGGGGATTGCTCTTACTAGAAGGGGCACATAGAATCATTGATCAATTGCAAAATGACCCTGATCTGATAGAAATGAAAAGGATTCCCGTTGATGACCCAATCGAAATTCGATGAGAACCAAGTGGCCTAGAGCCGATGCAGCTTGAAGAAATCACTGGGTCAGAAAATCTAGAAGTTTCACCACCACAGATTAGATCACCAAGGGGAATTTCAACCTGACCCAAGATAGTGAGAACATCAGGGAGAACAAGTGTACCAAATCCCTTGCTCGATTTGATAACCATCTACGATGATGAGGAGAGTTTAGAGGTATCCTTGGTGACTCCAGTGTAGATTATAGAGGATAAAGAACCTGAGAAATCATCTACCCCAGGTCTCGATGCTCTAGTTCAGATTCATCCTCAAAGTGAGCATGAGGTAGAAAGTTCCTTAGACACTAAGCCACTCGACATACAGAACCCCAAAGGACATATTGAGGTATGAGCTAGGGTCGGGCAGATAGGAAGAATAAATTCCACAACAGGAAATCAACATTTCAACAATCGATTACCAAGTAAGTATTGAACCTGCCCCTGGTCCCTCAGTTTTGGTTGATACCTTACCATCCGATGAGCCACAACTGGAAGTTGAGCCA
Organism: Picea mariana; assembly: GCA_032191745.1. Lineage (NCBI taxonomy): Eukaryota > Viridiplantae > Streptophyta > Pinopsida > Pinales > Pinaceae > Picea > Picea mariana. The sequence goes on from JASDQU010688869.1 coordinate 51,254, forward strand.
TCGGGACATAAATAAGAGGTTCAGAAACCCAACCTAGAAAAAATATACACAATGAGGAGCCTGGGAAATACTCTGACTTGGAAAGATCAAAAAATTTTGAACCTGTTGATGAGGTCGTCGATATACAAGCAATCACCTACGACTGAAAGAGGAAATCCATCATGAAAAGAACCACTAATAAGAGGAGTCTTACATTGAACAGTTCGATCCTCATCACCACAGAGGAAAAATTGATCAGCACAGAGCACGCCAAGAGTCTGAGCTTATCAGTACAGGGATGGCTATCATAGATGCCACCCTGGATAGAGCAAGAAAATATGAGGATAATTTGGCCGCTATGCTAAAGGATTTGGAGCATCTATGCCACTTGGAAAAATACTATCAGGATTCCACACAAGCCGCGGTGTTTTTGAGAAGTGAGTTCCAAGATGCCTATGACAAATTCACAAATGAACGACACCTTTTCATTGTAGGGATAGCCGACTTCCAAGAAGACACCCTCATGGCGCTAGAGACTTGAAAATGCATGGAAAGATGGTACCAGAAGGCCCACCAAGAAGTGGAAACAATTGATTACATCAGGGTCATTCAAAAGGGTCGAGACACCGAAGAGCATGGAATTTGGGTGCTGAGGGACAACAACATAGATTAGATAAGGAAAGAAACCGAATACTGGGTGAAAATGGCCCAAGAACCTCAATGGGAGATTCAAGAGAAATGGGCCTATTGTGAAAGAAGTTGGGTCAAGATTAATTGGGAGATAAAAGACATTGGTCTCCAAGAATTCGGCTCACCCGAGGAATTTGTCAACTTGCACGACATAGTCAACCAACATGCAGAACAAGACTCGACATGGACTGCAGAAATAGCAAAGGTAGTGAACATGACGCTTGGTCAAGTACAACAGTTCATGGAGCACCTGATCAAGGCTCGAACAGTATTACAACAGTTAAGTGTCAAAATAGTCAAGTATCGGGAATGGGCAGTAGAAGTAAAGGATATCCTTTCGGCCCCGATGAACCAACACAGATTCTCGTATGCCAACACATGTGAGGAACTCTTCGTCAAATGGTCTGAGTATGAGAAGATTTGAATCCACTTCAGTAAAACCATTTGATGACCCTTAGAAGACAGAGAGATTGAAGTGCCATGTGGCAATGTTTTGTTTTACTTAGCTTTCACTTTTGATAGTTCTTTATAGTTAATGATTTCTTATAAATAAGCGGATCGTCCTTTTAGAAAAGGTAGATGGTTTTGGAAAAGACCCTCATTTTTGGAATTGTAAAGAACTATTTCCGACTACCTTAATTGAGAAGTCATGTTTAGGATCGGAGACAAACTTCTGTTTTTTATCAAAGGCGTGTGTGATTGGATTCGAGGAGGAATTACTTACAACTTTGTTTCATGAATGGATGTTGTAATGAGTAAGAGTTTCTGAATCTATTGATAAGTTAGTTGATTCAATATTTTTCCTTAGTTCTTGTTCTTAATGATGGAAATAAAATTGTTGTGTTAGTGTGTGATTAATGATTAGAGCTAAGGAAACTATTTTTCATCCCATCATTTTATTGCATGTATGTTTTTCTTTCAATAATTGTATCTCATTCAATAATTGAAATACTGACAAGTTGATGTATTAGAACTAGGTTTGTCACAGGTGTGAAAATATGTGTATACATGATTGACCACAAAGGTTATCCCAATCTCATCCTTCTTCAGTAGTTAAGATTCTACCTTTACCAGCTGGTTTATACCATCACACATCTTTTTATCAGACCCATCTAATAAATAAAATACAAAAAAGAGAACGTTTAAACAGAAGGAGAAATTTTCATAAGAAGATATCTTGTCAATCACCATGTAAAGCCCATCGATTATTTGGTCGGATCGACAGATCTGGAGAACCATTCCACTATCAAACGCTACAGAGTCTAATTGGGCCTCGGTGGTGGGTTTGGTTCTTGGTGTTGAGTTAAAGGGATTTAGGACCCCTCAACATGTTGTATATCTATATTTACAGATAATGTGTGGAAGGTCACCAAAGGATCATTAGTGATAGAATAAGGAGAGAAGGTAGGTACATTGTATTTATGTACTGGTAATATTGACTCTTCTATCTCTTTAGATTATACAGGAGTGGATACAACACTGTGGCATCATAGGCTTGGACACATGAGTGAGAAGGGAATGCAGATACTTCACAAAATAAATTTGTTGCCAGATCTTAAACAAATTGATTTGGATTTCTATGAGCATTGTGTTTATGGAAAAAAGGAGTCAGATTTCTCAGAGTCGGAAAATAAAAGAAGAGTGAAAGGTTAGAGCTTGTGCATACAGATGTATTGGGACCAACTCGGGTATCATCTCTTGTTGGATCTCATTATTATGTTACTTTTATTGATTATGCAACTAGAAAAACTTGGGTTTATTACATTCGACAAAAATCTGATGTTTTTGATAATTTTAAGAAACGGAAAGCTTTGGTTCAGAATGAGACAAGAAAATGGTTGAAGTGTCTCAGATCAAACAATGGAGGTGAATATTGTATCAAGGAGTTCGATGATTACTATTCATACCATGGGATTCATAGAGAGAAGACAGTTCTAGGAACACCACAAGAAAATGGTGTGTCAGAAAGGACGAACAAGACAATCATGGAGAGTCAAATGAGTATGAGATTGCATGTTGGTTTTCCCTTACAGTTCTGGGAAGATGTTGTAGAGATTGTTGTTTACTTAATAAAAAGAGGACCTTCAAGCTCTTTGGATGGTATAACTCCAGAGGAGGCATGGATAGGTAAAAAGGTAAACTATTCATTTTTGAAGACTTTTGGTTGTGAAGCATTTGTCCATATTGATAAACAAAATAGAAAAAAGATTGACACAATATCCAAGAAGTGTACCTTTATTGGATACTATGTTAATGATTTTGGTTATCACTTATGGGATTATGAAAATCACAAAATCATTAGGAGTAGAGATGTCATATTCAATAATAAGTTCATGTACAAAGATCGGTTGCAGGGAAAGAAATGAGAAAAAGAAAAACCAGAAGACACAATGCTTGATGAGATCATTGAAAAAGAAATTTCAAAGGTACCAGAAAATAAAAATGTACAATAGGAGAAATAGATACCTCAAACTCTTGCAACTGTTGTTAGAAGAGCTACCAGGTTAAGTAGACCCCCTGAACGATACTCTCCTTCATTGTATTATTTATTGTTGATTGATTCCGATGAACCAGAATGCTATGAAGAGGCAATGCAGGTAGACATTTAAAAGAAGTGGGAGCAAGGAATGAAAGAGGAAATGAATTCCCTAGTAAATAAATAGACTTAGGATTTGGTTCAGTTGCCTACAGGAAAAAGAGCATTATAAAATAAATGGGTTTACAAGTTGAAGGAATAAGATGGAGGCAAAAAGCGGTACAAGGCTAGACTTGTTGTAAATGGGTTTGCACAAAAGAAATGTATAGATTTTGATGAAATATTTTATCTTGTTGTTAAAATGACTTCAATTAGGACTATTTTAAGTCTTGTAGGGATTTGGAGGAAGATATTTATATGCATCATCCACAAGGGTATGAGGTCAAAGGGAAGGAAAATTTGGTATGCAGGTTGAAGAAGAGCGTGTATGGCCTAAAGAAAGCTCCAAGGCAATGGTATTTTAATTTTGATAGGTTTATGACAAAACAAGGTTATAGCAAATGTCATTTTGATCACTATGTTTATTTTAAAAAGATAGAAAATGGAAGTTATATTATCTTTCTATTGTATGTAGATGACATGCTTGTTGCAGGGTCTAATATGCAAGATATAAATGTGCTCAAGAAGAAATTAACTAATTCATTTGCGATGAAGGATTTGGGTGCCGCAAAGAAAATCCTTGGCATGAGAATAACAAGAGA
>JASDQU010688869.1:61521-73431 GCA_032191745.1 Picea mariana
TGAGTCTATTGTATCACTCAATAACTATGACAACAATGAAGAAGAATGTTGAGTACATTCCAAAGATGTTGAGTGCATTGCCAAGATACAATGGGATGACAAGTCAAAGGTACCCAAGCATGGAGGTGAGTTTCTGAAAGGAAATCAATAAGGAACAATGATGAAGAAAATTATTATATGCTTGGTATGGAATGAAAAAGAGATGGCACCTAAAAAGAATGCATATCAAGAGGAAAATAAACATGGGTGACACTTCATGGGTTGGAAGTATTACTAAAAATTATGATGGAAAACAAAAGAAGTTTTAATCACTTCCATTCAATTCTATGTAGCTGGAAAAGAAGACATAAGTTCATCTTTGCGACATGCTAGAGAATTGACAATGTAAGTAATGTTTGAGGTTGGTGGCTAAGAAAAGAGAAGGGAAAGTGAAAAAAACCACAAGAGTTGCAGTGACTAAGAAAGGGGCAATTTGAAACAGTTTGGTCCAATAAAGTAAATGAATGTTGAAGAACCAAAATTAATAACGGAGGATGGTTGGATATGTAATTCGGTCAGGTATGAGTTGGGTCAAAGGGATCTAGAAAATGATGAATGTTGAAGACTAATATCAACATAGTATGTGGCTAGAAAAGCAAAGGTATCCAAGAGTGGATTGGATAGAAAAGTGCTCAAGGCATAAATAATCATGTGCAATGATTATAGTGAGAGCACAAAAGGGATGCAGGAATTCAAGAAATTGAGGATAGCCAGGACACAACAAAGAAAAATGTAAATGATGACATAAGTTGTTTCAGTTATTGTTGTTAGCACTAGAAGTCACACCTAGATTGTTGTAGGTGTAAGACTAGTACCCATCATAATATAAATGGATTGAATGGTTTGAGTAGGTGGATTAGCAAGAGAAGAGTAAAAGGGAGGTCATCAAACTACTTGCAAATACATTCTATTGGTCATGGAGTCATAACATTCTACATATCACAGGCAATCAAGCTGCCTACTAGACAAAAGGATTATGCAAAGATGGGTAGAAGAATAGAAGGTAAACAAAAAGAAAAATACCCACATAATAGAGATCATTTATGTAAGATAGATTAAAGAGTGCTTGAACAATAATCAATGATTAACAAACAATTACCACAAATCCTTTGCATCTCATGAATCCATTAACCAAAGGCATCTTTTGATCTTCAGAATATGTAAATATTACTCACGTAAGATGGTAAGAAAGAATGTAAACAAGAGAAAAATATCCTGGTATCACAACTTTCATGAATATGTAATGGAAGAAATGTATACAAAACATTCCCTTGGGCTTACAAATGAGCAACTCAACTGCTCTTCTATCTCTCTCCTCTCTTGGATCATGAATCCAACCCCTTTCTTCCAAAAATCCCTTTCATATATAGTGAATGACCTCTATATGCCCTAAGTAGGTCGAAACCAAGGAGATACATAGGATCCTCCTCCATTTAGGAGTCTTGTTACAAAAGATTCCAACAAAAACCTAACAAATTCCTATTTTTCGGGATCTTGCCTATTGTGATAAATGCATTTTGAAACAGGTCATTCTGGTTGATATGGATATGGAACACATGTCCCTCATGTCCAAATAACTCCTAGGAGACCATTTGAACCTTTCCTGACAGTTGGAAGACTTCCCATAGCTCGAATTTGTTAGACTGTTATAGTTCGCAGTGCCTGTGACAACATGCACTGCAAACTTTCCTGTAGGTGATTATTTTAGTTTTCTCCAAAAATACGAGGTGGGTCAGGATGAATTTTTGTCTGAAAGTCCAAAACACCATTTTTTTCCTCCACACCAAATTTCATAGGAACCCGAATGGGAATTCAAAAGTTACAAGGAAAACAATCCTATGTTGTGTGTTAATTGCTTACAAATGTCATAAATTACCAATTCGCAGCGTGGGCACTGTGAACTTTCTTGTAGTAACCTGTTTCGCTTGATAAAGTCTTAAAACATTCCAAAAACTATCTCCAGTTCCCTAAAATATTGTAACAACTTATAATCTTGGTACATGACTAGATGAGAACATCCTAGCAACTAAACATGGTTTATAAAGAATAACCATCCTCAAAATTGAAAAATGCATCAAATAAAAAACTTGTCAAAAACTGACATTGGTTAAGGAGGTTAAATTTCTTCATTTCTTAACTCTTGAGCTTCTCCTAGTAGCAACTTTAGCCAACATGTCCACATTTCTCTTGGACAACTCTTCTTTAAAAGGCTGTAGTTTTGCCTTTATATTTCTGATTTGAACTTGATGAGATCTATTTTATCTATAGAGGCTTCTTTGATCAATGGATCGGAATCAAGTAGTTGCATATCATAGGGTTTTTTCCTTACAATTTCACCTCCCTTATGAGTCTTCATGTGCTTCTGATTTTCCATGACTACTGCTTGAAAAAAACCTTACTGTAATATTTAATGACTGCTAGATGTGAAACATGGAATATAGAAGATTAGGGTTTTGATGACAAACTGTTTTCAATAGGCTAATCTTGTATAGAGCCTATATACTCATCAATTTATACACATCCAAGAAAGAGACAAGGAATTATTCAAATAGAAAGGCTAAGGAAAAACCACTAAAAATTATAATGAAGGGAGACAAAGGTAAGTCTTTGCAAAATAGGTTTTTATCAGCATCAAAAATTTGTTAACAACATCACCACACCTGCAATTTTAAGTCTGATCCCACAGATGATCAATTTCACACTACATAATGGATAGGGGTATAATAACTCTATTAAGTTTGTAGTTTTAGAAATATCCAGAGGATGGGGTCTTTAAAATGTTGGAATAGAGGGTTCGCAACGCAATTCACAACGCCCTGTTCGTAGTGCTCTATGAGCCAGTTCGCAGCGCTAAGTGAAAATGATGGGAGCAAGTAAATTTTGAGCAGGAGGAAAATTGAATGAGGTCAAAAGATGGTCTAGTTTATTAAGCACATTTCAGAGAATCTTTTAAGTGAATTTGAAAACCTTGAATAAAAGAATTGGACAGTTCGCAGTGCCAATATGAAAACTAGCCAAAACCCCTTTCTCAACCCTCAAACATGATGAAAAGTATCATGGAGTATCAAGTGGATCTAGGATTGATGTTGATGTCTTTGTATTTAAACAAGGATGTATGCAAGCTATAAAACCTTCGACCCTCCTCTTCAGCCAATCCACAATGCCAGTTCACAGTGCTTGTCTACCAATTTGCATCGCCTATCTACTAGTTCACAGTGCTTGATTCAAACATGAAATACATACTTTGAGGAGACTGTTAGGAGATCCAATAACATGATCCCTGAAAATTGGTTAAAGATGGTGTTGAAAACAATGAAATATCCTCTGACATGGTTCTTTAATTTTCAATGATGACACGTGAAAGCATGATGTACTTAGAGTATGTTGTGAACTCTCCTAGTGAGATGGCAGTGCATACACCCGACTCTGACTTAACACTTAAACGGATAAATGATGACAAAGAGAATCTTGTGTACAACATGGAGGTGTGACATGTCAAGATAATGATGTAAGGATCAAAGGTGTGTCTCAAAAACAAACCAAAGTGGTTCTTTTTGACCCTACAATTCTATGTGCTAACAATTGTAGCAGTAATTATGATATGACCTGTTGTACAACCATACTTAACACAGGAAAGCGGAATGCAAATGCATTCATGAGCATGTTAAAGATGCATTTTTAGTACATATAAATATGCATTAGTGGATGCAGATGTGTGTGTGTGTGTGTGTGTGTGTGTGTGTGTGTGTGTGTGTGTGTGTGTACTAATGCATCCATATGAAGAAATATGCTACTGATACCAGATTGTTAGGTAGCATCAAATTCATTTAATGGAAACTATGAAAGTATGTATTTTATGAATTTATGTTGCATAATTGTTGAAGGGAATTTAGGTAAGAATTCCCTCAACTAGAGTTTATTTTATAAAATTACATTATTAATTTGAATGCATTAATGGAAATAAGATACCACTAGGTGTGGTAAAGGTTGAAGGCATGTGATAATTATAAAAATTTGTTAGATTTTGAATGCATACAAATGAAATAGTAGCATGTCATGTTATATTGGTTATGAGCTAATAACCAAAACAATAAATGGTATGACCCTGTTATAGGGATGAAACCAATCAATCTAGTCATGTATGAGGCCATGACATGGCTAGATATGGAAAGGATTTAGTACCACACAAGTATCGAATGAAACTTCGTGCTTATAGCTAAGGTTTGGACTGCAACCTTTTTGCTAACACTAAAGAGCACCATAGAAATATATTCTTGGTATAGTGTTTGGGTCGAGGCATTGTCCATACCTTCCAATTCACCATGGTGGGATACATGAATTAGATAAATGGAATTATGAAATCAATTCAAAGGATCATTGAATAGATATGCATGGAGAATTTCACTCATGCATAGTGTGTAAGTGGTAGAGTTGCACTTATGCATGATAGAATTGTTGTACTTGAATGCATTTGTTGAAATCATTTTTCCGAATGCATGCATATATGATATTTAATGGAAATGATTATGGTAGCAATTGAAATGCTACAATTATTACTGACTCGTGCTTTTGAGAACATTCCAGGGGTTGTTAGACATTGCAACATGAAAGTTTCAAGTCAAGTAGTCATATGAGCATTGACTATAGGAAATTTATGTTTTAGAAATGGAGTAATGATGGATAAAGAAGGAAATAGTTACTCATAATAATACATGTGTAGTGAATGATAAGTTCACTGCAAATAATAAATGGGATGATAAAAGTGATTAAATTGTTAAGCATAAACAATTATGAAATCACTTTGTGAAATTTGTGGCCATTGCAATAGAAGTATATTTCACAAGAAATACTAATTATTTGTTTAGCTAAATATAAGAAGGAAGTATTGCAGGTAAAATTGGCTTCCCATATGGTGCTTCTAGAATCCATAGGGAATATTGCACCCTATTGTTGCAACAACCAAGAAATTATTAGATGGAATCTCGTACATGTGGAAAATTTGAATTTCCTTATGAAATAAATTTAAATTTCTAAATGGAATTGTTATGATATTATCTCATGCTAACTATAAATGTGTGATACAGAGGAGATGATGATAGTTGAAGGTGGAATCCTTGGGAAGAAAGGATATTGTTGGGACACTAAATTTCCATGTTTTCCAAAAACACAGATCCTCATTGGGGGTATGGTAATGAGTTGGTGCTCTCCTTGTATGTGAAAGCCTTGGAAAGACTGATCATTGATAGACTATGTAGTAGTAAAAGGATGCTTGAGCCCGAAAGGGTGAGTGCAGCAAGGACGAGGCAACTCAAGAATGCCAGAGGGAGCATAATTATTTCCTAAAGCATGAAGACATAGAGAAAATGACTTCCAAATGAAGTATGAAGAAATGAATTTGGTGCTTGGAAATTAGAGCACCAAGAAGATAACCAACTTCAATAGCAAAGGCATGGAGCTTTTTGAAGAAATTTGAATTTATATTGTATAAAATGCACTGAGGACAATGAATAAATAAGGGAGAGGGGAATGTAATACCCCAAATTGATCCCTAGTTGTAATTATACAAATGTTTTATAGGTTGGTGAGAAAAAATATTATAGGCCAAAGTGCATATGTGATTATTAGGCTGGAGAGCCTAGATGTTAAAAGCCTAGTGAGCCTATTATTGTAAAATGTAGTTACACTGAGATATTAATACAATTACATCACTACTGCAGACCAACCCAACAAAATAGTATGGGGGGGTAAACTCCACTAGAAAGGGAAAGAGGATTTAAGAGTCTAAGGTTAAGGGGCTAAGCTAAGGAGGCTTTAGCCCAAGGGAATATTATATTCCTTAAAATTTTAAAGTGTGGGATAATATATTATCCTAAGTTTCCAAAGAGAGGTAACAAATTATATAAAAGGGGACAAACTTAGTCCCTTAGGTGCTAAGTGTTACATATGGCACATGCATATATAATTTCGGGATATAGTGTAATTCCCCATCTTTTTCTATCATTCCTTCATAATTATTACATGATTTCTCATCCTCCATAACTGAAGGTTGTACTATGCAGTGGTTCCTGGATTAGGAAATTCTAGGAGTGTTTTTTGGGTAGAATTGGACTGAAGAAGCAAGTTGCCAGGCTCATCTAATGTTGAATAAGCAATTTTTTAGGTTCGTGGGTTGTTGAAGAATCGGGTTGTCGGGCCCGTGAGCATTCTCTCCAGGTGAGAGAATTGCTCGGATTTGATTCCCAAGGTGCCAAGCTACAACTATAGGGCTATGAGACTCCATGTCTGACCTGTTGTTGAAACCCCGGAAGGGAAGTGGAGCAGCTAAAAGACTATTGAGCAGAGAAGGGGCACACTTCCTCGGGTGGGGCAGACATGTGGGGGATGAAAGACTGTAGGTTGGTTGCTAGAGTCGACACCTGAGTCTGAAATTTGTTGTTATCTGAAAGACCTTAGCTTCTCTTAGAATTTCCTTTGCCTTGGTGGATTTTTAGCCCCAGCTCGGGGGTGACCAACTACTGAAAGTTATGAGCAGTGTGGTCTATGGTTGGGAGGAATGTGGAATTTCTACATGCAATTGGTGTTTAATTTACAAAAGATAAGTGTCTTTATGTGTTGTTTAAATTACTATCCATAGTTACATAAACTCTAACATTGTTGAAATATTTCACTTGCAAAGGAGTAAGCATAAGAAATATTGGTTGGTTCAATTAGCCACAGGAGCTAAGAGGAAAATCAATGAGCTAGTTAAAAAAATTCCGATAGACATGAATGGACTCAAAACAAAGGTAAATATGAACATCATACCCTTTGGTTCATTGATTGTCTAATTGGCATGGATTGTTTGGAAAAACACCATTTTTTCCTAGACTTTTACAACAAGACAATCACATGTCTTGATGAAGAAGGGCAACACGAAAAAGTTCAAGGCATTCCAAGAGATGTAATTGCTAGAGAATTTTCAGCTATGCAGTTGAAAAAGAGTTTAAGGAAGGGATGTTAGTTTTTTTCATCCCATATGGAAGAGGAAGCTAGAGAATAATTGGCAATCATTGAAGGCAATCTGGTCTTGAGGGATTTTGAAGATGATTTTGGGGAAATATCAGTATTGCCGGTAGATAGAGACATCGATTTCTATGTTAAAATGTTTCCAGGAGCTTCCCCAGTGTCCAAGACACCATACAGAATGGGCACACCAGAACTGGATTTGCAAATGCAACTTGAAGAGTTGTTAAAGAAGGGGTATATATACCCAAGTGTGGCACCTTAGGGTTCCCTAGTTATTTTTGTGAAGAAGAAATATGGAACCTTAAGGTTGTGCATTGATTTTAGATAATTGAATAAGGTCACCATAAAGAACAAATATCATTTTCCAAGGATTGATGATTTATTCAATCAGCTGAAAGGTCCAAGAATATTTTCCAATATTGACTTGCGATTAGGTTATCAACAAGTCAGGATAAAGGAAGAGGATATCAACAAGACAACATTCATAACAATATATGGGAATTTTGAATTCACGATAGTACCATTTGGACTATCAAATGCCCCATCTATTTTTATATTCCTGATGAATGTAGTGTCTAGGGAATACCTGGACAAGTTTGTAATTGTGTTCCTAGATGATATATTCATCTACTCTAAGTTAGAAGAGGAACATGAGAAACACTTAAGAATAGTTTTTCAAGTTTTAAGAGAGCATAAATTGTATGTTAATCTAAGTAAGTGAATATTTTATCAAAAGAACATTCACTACTTGGGGCATATTATTTCAGCAGAAGGGATAGCAATTGATCTTGAGAAGATAGAGGCCATTAGAGGATGGATAGGCCAATAAATGTAATGGAGGTCATATCATTTATGGGTCTTGTTGATTATTACCAAAGATTCATAAAAGGATTCTAAAATATTGCAAGCCCAATAACTTCTTTGCAAAAGGAGTAAAATTTGAATGCACTTCCAAGTGTGAAGAGAGCTTTTAGCAACTAAAAAACATTTTGACCAATGTGCCAATACTAAATATTGCAGATCTAGATGAATATTTTGTGGTGTAAAATGATGCATGCAAGGAAGGGCTCAATGGAGTCCTCACAAAAAAAGATCATGTGGTATGCTATGTGTCTAGAAAATTAAAAGAGCATGAGAGAAATTATGCTACACATGACTTGGAATTAGATGTAATTGTACATGCATTAAAAATATGAAGACATTACCTTGCGAGCAGGAAGTTTGAGCTAAGGACAAACCAATATGGTCTAATACATTTGCTTAGACAACCCACATTAAATTCCAAACAAACTAGATGGCTTGAATTTCCTAGTGAGTATGACTTTGAAATTAATCACATCAAAGAAAAAAAAATCAAGTGGTTAATGCACTCAACAAGAGAGAAAACGAGATGCATATTGAAACCATTATCATGTACAACATTGATTTGAAAGACAAAATTATTTTAGTAGCAAATTCAGACAAGCAATATCTAAAAATAAAAGAAACAATACATCAAGACAAATTTTAGCAGAAATTTAAATATTATGAGTTGCGAGAGGGTGGAATACCTACATATAGAGGAAAAATATATGTGCCAAATTCCAGTGAGATGAAAAATAAAGTGCTAAGGAAAATGCACAATGTGCCATATGTTGGGCACCCAGGATATCAGAAAACAATTGCAGTGATAAGAAGCCAATATTTTTGGCTAGGAATGAAGAAATAAGTCGCTAATTACATAGCCATATGTTTAGAGTGCCAGAAGGTGAAGACTATGCTCAAGGCAGCAAATATTGCAGAGATCTACATGAAAGAAGTTGTCAAGATACATGGGGTGCCTAAGGAAATAGTTTTAGATAGATATCCAAAGTATACATCCAATTTTTAGAAATGTTTTTTCAAAGGCTTTGGGGAAAATCTAAATCTTAGTACATCATATCACCCAAAGTCAGATGGGAAAACATAGAGGACTAACACAATTAATTGAGGACATGCCCATAATGTATGTGATGGATCAACCATCAAAGTGGCGGGATTATATCCACTTAGTGTAATTTTCTTACAATAATGGGTATCGATCCATGTTAAAAATGAGCCTGTTTAAAGCATTGTATGGTGGGAAGTGTAACACACTAGTGAGTTGGAATAATCTAGCAAACAGAGCAATTATTGGGATAGATTTTTTGAAGGAAATGGAAGTGCAGATGGAAAATATCAAGCAGAATTTAAAGGTTTCCCTAGATAGGAAGAAAATTTATGCAGACAAGAACAGATTTTTTAGAGATTTTAAAGTGGGCGAACATGTATTTTTGAAAGTAAAAGCAAAGAGAAGTTTTCTAAGATTAGGAATCTTCCAAAAGTTGGCAGCAATATATTTTAAATATGTTGAGAAGTGGCTCGTTCATGGGTATTATTCTGAGCATAGTTTATTCTCATTTTCAAGCTCGTTAAAAAATGAAACCAACTTCGAGAAAATTTCTCGTTTCTGTGTCAATCTCATTAAAAAATGAAACAAAGGATTTTGAGCAATTTCCCATTCTTGTGTCAAGCTCATTAAAAAATGAAATGGAGGATTTCGAGCACAATTTGATTTTCTTTGTCAAGCTCGTTAAAAAATGAAGCAAACTACAATCATACTTCATCGTTCCTCGAGCTCATTAAACCACGAAGAATCGTCTTTCGAGTGGTAGTTTACCCTTTTTTCGGCCTTGTAAGACTAACTACAAAAAAGGTATACTCTAGTCAATCATGACTAGAAGAGTTCTCCCTTGAATTGTTTTACACTTTTTCAGTCTTGGGGGACTAAATTTATGAAAAAGAACACCCATGGAGTCATCTTTAAGATCTTTTCAGACTCTCTAAACATGAAAATACTGTCAATTTTTCCTTCTTTGGACTCGTAAAACATGCATTGATGGACCCATACAAGGCCAAACCCCTCCTTCTTTAGGTTCGTTAAACATATGATGAGGGACTCATCAAATATGAGCTATATTGAGCATTTGTTATCCTCCTCAAGCTCATTAAAAAACAAATAGGTACTCACCAATAATGGTGGGGGGGAGGGGGGGATTGAAGGAAGTGGGTCAAGTTTTCGAAAAACATCATTGCAGTTGTGTGTTGTCTCCATTGAACATGGAACCTATTTTCATATCATCTTACAATTGGGTAATTTGCTTGTCTCTGAGTCATACCAATCCCATGAGTCCTCATACTCCTTTAGCTCACCCGAAGAGTGCCTCGATAATCATCGCACTATGTTTTGGTCTATCTCTCATTTGATTCAATGCTTCCAAGTCATTTTCCATGCCTCACAATTTTCAAGGAAAGTTTCATCTCAAACCAACCATTCTGCAGTATTACCACCTTTCATTCTCGTGTTAGTCCACATTCATTTGATCTATCATCTTACATCACTTTCCCATGTAAGTTTCATGTCGATGATGGGGGATACATCATGTCCCTCATTCAATGTGTTTGTTCTTGTCGACTTCAATACATTATCTAAGAATTATACTTAGAAACCAATTAGCACATTGGAGCCTGCATGCCTCAATGGTAGGTTTCCTCGTCTTCGATGTTAGGTTTACCCAATTGACCTCTGATCAAATGATTCCACAGATGTTTGACTTCAACTCATTTATTCACATTCACTAGAATGTAATAGGGTACCTTGGGAGTCATTGTCATAATTGGTGATTTCCCTCACACTTGTTAATGGTATACATTAATGACTGGTAATCAAGTGCTTTCTAAAATGTTCAACACCAAGTCATCTATTCACATGGCTAGATTCATACTATTTCGGGATCGGGACGAAGACAATGGGTTGGGCGCTCACTCTATTATGTGCTTTAACTAGGATACAATGGCTATCATTTGAATATGTAGAAGATTCTAGTATAACCACCATATTTATAATCTCACTGTTTTATATGTTGTCACATAGATCCACTTTGTATTGGTCCATGGCTATGTTGTTTTGTTATATCGTAGCTCCAATGTGTATTCTTTTGTGGCTATCACTTAATCATGTCATGAAGATATGGATCCACATTGTATCTCTGGTGGCCATATCCTTAGTCAACATTTTTCATGCATCCACAATGTATTGTTCGACGACCATGCTTTGAGTCAATTTGTATTCTGAGCATAGGTATTCCTACCTCGAGAATGATACATATATATTTTTTGATGGTTTTTTGCAGCTTCTACCAAGTTATCTTACTCCAACACCCTTTCATAGATATTTTTGTAACATGTTTCGACCATCAGTTTGTCTTCTGACCTCACACTTTAGGGGGCATATGTTATACACAAAAATGTCACACTTAGGTGTCGCATATTTTACACAACCAAAGTGTCGTAAAGTGTTGTATGCACCTTAATAAGTGTCGCATACACTTTTTTCAAGTGTCATATGTACCTTATTAAGTGTCGTATGCACTTTATTGAGTGTTGTAAGTGTTAACACCATGACCAAATGTTGATTGTGTTCCCTAAGCCATGGTGAATCAGAAAACATTGAGAAGATTTCGAAACCTAACCACTTTCCCTAATTTTTTAGCCTTGTTTGACCACTAACTCCCCCATGCCAATGTATAGGGAGCATTAATGCTCCCTAATCAAGTGAGGTAGTGTTACTAATTCTTTGTGGCCAATGTTGGGGAGAGTTAGTTCAGTTAGAGATAATCCACTATTTTCTGTGGGAAAATCTTGAGATACTTTTGTGTGGTTATGGTCAAAGGATAACTCATACACTCGATTCATCCACGTTCCCTCCATTTTGGGTACTAAATCCTAACCTAAGGAGTAAATATCTCAACCATTCGCTTGAATTTTTATGGTAGTTAAGCCTCTCAAACTTTATATAAGAAAGGCCAT
>JASDQU010688869.1:73462-86930 GCA_032191745.1 Picea mariana
CCATTGAAGTATCAACATTATGATATCAAGTCATTCATGCAAGGGATATACTAGAGAGATTCGAGAAGATTGATGCAACATCAAAGGTGATTTGTAAGTGCCTTCTTTATTGGCTTTCCATTAATATCAACTTGGCCTATTCCCTTCAAGTTCATGTGTCCAAACATCTACTTGTCTAGTGTTGTTTCAGTCATCGTAGATAGATCTATTTTGTCTAACCACATAGAGTAGAAGAAGGATATTCAGTTCATTGCAGGTCATGTCTTGCACCTAGGAGCTTGGATATCAAGGTCAGAGGTTGGAGCAGTGAAGACGACCATTGTAAAAAGGTACACCACACTCTCTTCCTTCTCATTTATGTTGGTAAAGTAGATCTAGAGGAATGTTAGTGTCCACTTGTTAGCTTATGCATTTGGGTCAATAATGGTCTTGATCCCAAAGGGGATTTCAACCTATCCGTAGGGTGAAATTTCTCACAACAGAAATTGATAACAAACTCATCATCAAAATATGCATTCGAAATCATGCATTATGGCAATGGCATTTCGAACCCATCATCAATATCAAATCATATACTTGTAATACAATCAATATTTTTAAGGTCATAGCTCAATACCAACTCAACAAATAATATAGAATTGTATACAAAGTCTTTCAAGAATCTATTATTATCGCAACAACGCGGGTTTGAAACCCATACATCAGAAGTCAAACCCATCATCATTAAGTTTAGAAACACAAAGACTTGACATAATATTCTAAAACAAACAAAGAAGCAACCCATTAAGTTGAGGTTTTGAATCTGATTTCTAAATGGACAACAATAGGTTATGCATCATCATATATGTGACTTGAGACTTAGAATTCAACCAAGACTAAGGAAAAAAAAAACTGACTAGTAGAGTCCCGAACCATACATATGTGCGTGGGTTTTAACCTCATAGAAAAGTAAATAGTTTTTGCGCAAGGAAATCAACTCAGCTAAACACAAAATTTCTTTGTGGTAGTGACTCGTCAGCAACCCAAGTTAAATTAAACAAACCTAGTTGGAAGAGACCAAAATCTCATTTTCCAAAACATAATATTGGATAGTGAAGAAAACTATACCAATATAAATCAAACCCATGTTGTCTTATCCATAACCTCGAATGGGTTTTTCCTAAACAAATAAGACAAACAATTTCTAGAGAGAAAGATCGAAAATGAATGCATGGAGTGTGAAAATTACTGACTATGGAGAATTCATTTAGTAAAATTCTTCAAAACCATTTCGACAACCAGAATGAAAAAGGAGGAAACGAGAAGCAAGTTCACAACGAGTCCAAATAGAGCCATCATAAATTATATTATGCAAAACACATGTAGGTGATATATTAACAAGCATATGTTTTCATACTTATGTCCGAGCACTCAAATACTAGTCAAGACAGGTATAAACGATAACCAAAAACCACCAAGTCCAAGATTCTTTACACCAAGATTGAACTGCAACCTCATCAAACAACAATGGAATGAAGTCAGAAACTCCAAGGACAAGGGTGGTATATGTGGGATGGTGGCATAATCAATCAAATCGTCCTCTAGAGTGACACCCTAGATTCATGAGGAAACCCTAAAGGGGCCACCTCAAGGGTTCGAGTCTATGATCAAGAAATGAATCCAACGTAGGGCACCCTAACTATTGGTTGCTAAAATATGTATACAAACAATGCACTTATAGATCTATAACAACACCCTTCTTTCCACTATCAATCTATCGAAAAGAGGCATGTAATGATGTTGCGCAAAGACTCATCTTTAGACAATCATATTCTAGGCAGTCTCATGGAGTATTTCAAATGAAACAAATATACTCAAATGTGCTCATTTTGTTTGCGCGGCTACTTATTTGTTACTATAGTCATTGATGATTTTTAATGAGCCTCAATCTATTTGAAGTCTATAATATCACTAATTTCTTGATACTTTGGATGTCATTTGGAGGATAATTTAAAAAGAAAGTAAAATTCTTGAACAAGTGAGTTGGAGAGTTCAAGAAGCGAGTTGGAGTAGTGAAACTGAGCCTTTAGGTAAACAATAAGAAAAATATCTTTCACTACACTAATTATTCCCTAACTCTTCTATTACTTATGAGTCTTAGGTGGGATGGATGGGTACCCTTTATTCAAGGTCTTGTTGAGTTAGTTAGGTAGGTGGTACCCACTGATATCTCTAAGCGCCCTCCAAAGAACTAATTCCACCTTTCTAATTTTTAGTTTCATCGCTCTTGAATTAGAAGCGGGTTGAAGGATATTTAGAACTTTAATCCCTCAAATGATTCAATAAGGAAAAAATATTTGTGCAATGATGATAAAACCCCAAAGTAAGTCATGTCAACTATTATGTTTGGCCCAACTAGAAGAATAAGATCAAGATGAACATGGAGACCATCGATGACAAACCTGGTGAATAAGGGAGAGCATCTGCAAGACTATGAGGTTGAGTGATTGTTATATTATGTATGTAATATGAATTGATGTTTTTCCAATGATTTAGTATAACTCCAAAACATCGGTTTTGTATTTATTGTGCTTGACACTCGGAATGAATAAAAAGCACCTTACTTCAATGAAACCGCATTGAAGTATTTCTCTTGCAACAAAAAAATCCAGGGAGGTTTGGTCCCACGAAACTCTTCTCATGCCCCAAATTCTACTTTCTAAATCATTGGATTATGAAGCAAATGCACAATAAATGTCATTGAGTTGGATGGAGATGGAAATGGAATTGTTTCTGATGAAATATGCAAAGGCCTCTGTACAAGTTCACTTGGATGGGAAGTCAACATCTCAAGCTGCACTAGTCGATATTTTCAAGATCCTAGGCAAGCGATTGTGTTGAACTTGTCTAAACTACTATTAGCGACTAACTACAATTTTGGCTGAAAATATAATTCAATCCTATTGATCTAGTTTAATTACAGAAGAGTGTAGAGACAAGTTAATGTTTGAAAATATGTGTACTTACCTTTTAGAGTTGTGACATCACTCAACGTCCTTGGTGTACTCCTTTTGCTCATGCAGGACACTAAATAATTTAATCTGCAAGTTAATGGTAATACCCAAATTTTAATTTACCAATATGAATGTTCTAGGCATTTAAATTAAAAAAAATTATTTGTTTTATCATTTACATTAGTTGGATAACCTAGTTGTTTTGCAATAGATGTTTTCAGGCATTAATATATATATGAAATTATGAAGGCATGGCTATGTTTTGATATGAAAAGTATTATTTAAATAGTTACATGGGTTTTTAATATATTGTAGGTTGATAAGTGAAGAGATGTCTATCATTTTTTTTAAATTAACCCGATATGTGCAAAATTCATTACAACAATTCACTGATAACTTCATCTATCAATGAGAAATTAAAAACTAAATAATTATTATACTCCAATGGATTCATACAAACTTACAGTTTTTATTTTCTTACCATCCATGCTTCAGAATTATTTTGATTGTGATAACTTCATTAGAGTCGAAATTGAACTTGAAAATGTTTCAGATTACCCCAAAGCTGCAATGAAAACGTAAATTGTTATTGTTGTTCTATATATTAATGAAGAAGGTGATGCACCAACAAATGTGTGGTGCTTTGAAAGAAATTATAGAGGCTTCCCAAGCAATTTCCACCCAATCCTTTACCAGGGACTAGACAGTTGGATCAAGTTTAAAATATGTTTAGAACGAAAACTTCATTAGAGGCACCCTGTGCAAAGTGGGAGATAGGGTGATTCATTGATGGAATGGGCTTGAGAAAAAGAGACCGAATGATTTTTTGATGGAATGGGTCTGGTTCATTTGATGATGGAATGGGATTGAACTTGCGTGGCCTTGATCAACTAATTATTCATGGGACTCGTCCTCCCTTGATGGACACAAATATTGCATGGTACTCATCCTCTATTGTTGGACATGTAACATGACCAAAGAAGGGGAGTGAAGAGTGGAAACATTAAGCATTAAATTTTTGCAATTAATGTTATCTTTAAAATTAAAATTAATTCACCTTGCTTCGTACATATTCCATTTACTAAGTTTCACCCTTTCTAATTTCCTAAGTTTGAAGTTCCATTTTCGATATGAGGCCAAATTGTTGATATTTTGATGTAACTACGGAAGATATTCTTTTGTTTTTGTATTGGTCAAACCTCGAGAAGGTTATTGTAATCTTATTGTATAAATTGGCTCAAAAGAAATTATTATTTTATTGTTATCCTTATTGTAAAATTCAAAACGGTCCCTCTTAGGGTTGTGTCTTTTTAGGAGTTAAGTTATGTGTATAAATAGAGTTCGAGTTCCTCTCATTTGTATATACACACAACTCACCTTCTCTTATGTATTTGGACCATAACAAAGGAGGTCTAGCACATGATATCTTGGTTTCTTGGTCTTTGATATCTTGGTCTTGGTCTACTTGTGGATATCTATAACGTGACATTGTACTGGTTGAAGGAATATATATTGAAGAATTTGTTGTTGGGTTTTCTCCCCCGCGAGAGTTTTCCAAGATATATCTTGTGTTCTATGATTGTTTATATTTCAGTGATTCTATTACATGCAATTGTTAATGAATGTTAAAGAAGATAATTGTAACTTCTAAACTTGTAACATGGTATCATAGCAGGCCTGAATAGAAGACAGTTCGAAGATCTAGAAGAAAAAGTGAGTATTTTTTCTTGATAGGAGTGAGTGTCGGACAAGGAAATACCACTAGCATGTGTGCCCTAGTGGAGCACAACGTTTCCCTGGATCAAATATTCAAGAATCCAAAATTTGTGATTTAGGGGTAGGATGACTATCGGAACCAAGATTGATGAGAAGATGAAGGGAGCTAACAAATTCATAGCCTGGAGGTATAGAGTATCCCTCCTCCTATAAGAACATGATCTAAATAAGTTCACTAAAGAAGAGATTTCAGAACTAGAGGGAGATGAGGCTAAAGCAAAGCACAAGAAGGATATGGTCAAAGAAAACAAGATTATTGCAGACTCCATTAAGGACCATCTTATTCATCATATATCTTCATTATCCACTCCAAAAGAAATGATGGATTCCTTAACCTGACTATTTTAAGGAAACAACATCAACCAAAGAATGACCTTAAGAACTCAGTTAAAGAATGTAAGGATGCAAAATTCAGAAACCATCCACTCTTACTTCTCAAGAGTGAACCATATCAAGGAGCAGATAGAATCCATTGGTGATATAGTGAATGGAGAAGAAATGGTGATGACCACCTTGAATGGCCTCCCAAGGTCATGGGGTGCATGTATTCAAGGGATATGCTTAAGAAGGAAGCTACCTAAGTTCAATAGGCTATGGGAAGATTGCAACCAAGAAGAAGCGAGTATGGAAGAAAGAGAAGAGAATATGATAGATGATTAGAAAGCCCTAGCCTGCCACACCAGGAAAGGAAAGAGAAAGAAAGAACCCTCCTCACCCAAGAAGTTTCAAAAGGGACAATGAAATAACCCAAATATCATATGTTTCTATTTTCATAAAGTGGGACATATTTATAGGAATTTTTCCCTCATTCAAAGACCAAGGGAAAAGAAAGGAGGTAAAAGGAAACATGTTCATACAACTGAAGGTGATGAGCCACCCAAGAAGGCTGCAAAGGAAGATTAATCAAGTGATGAGGAGTATGTTCTTATCTCGTCCCTTACAGGAACTATCACTCATGGAAGTGACGTTTGGTTGGTGGAGAGTGGTGCTTCCAAGCACATGATAGGTTATAAAGACTCCTTGTCTAACCTTACTCATAATGATTCACTTCATAAGGTGAAATTTGGATAGGACTATTAGTATCCCATCAAAGGAGTAGGAGAATCCTCCCACAAGTTAAACTCAGGAAAGCCAATGAAGATGAAGGAAGTTCTATATGTTATTGGATTGAATAAGAACCTTCTCTCGATTTCAGCATTGGATGAGAAGGGTTACAGAGTTGCATTTGTTGATAGACAAGTTCTTATGTGACCTAGAGGGAATAATTTTGATGATGTTGTGGTGATTGGAGTTCAAGAGGGAGGACTCTACAAAAATTAAAAGGTGATCAGATTCAACATTAATTCATGACACTGTGAATCCTAGTGAATTATAGCATAGGATATTTCTCACCTACATTACAAGGCTCTACCAAGTGTGAGAAATATGGTGACGAGACTACCAAAGATACAGGAAAAACAAGATGGCGTGTGCAAAGGTTGCGCACAAGGAAAGAACATGAAGCACTCCTTTCCCAACAGTGATAGTAGAGCCAAAAGAGTATTGGACATCGTGCACTAGGATGTGTGTGGATTGATGTCGAAAACTTCACTAAGCGGGTATGTATATTATGTGTATTGTATTCATGATTACTCACATAAAAATTGGATCTATTTATTGAAGGCAAAGAATAAAGTGTTTGTAAAATTCAAAGAATTTAAGGCACTAGTAGAAAACCTGACAGAGCATAAGATAAAGACCTTGCGATCAGATAATGGAGGAGAATTCTCTTCATAGGAATTCAAATAATATTACAAGGAATATGGGATTAAGAGGGAGCTTTCTAATCCCTACAATTCTCAGCAGAATGGAGTAGCAGAAAGGAAGAATCAGATGATCATGGAAGTAGTGAAGGCTATCATCCATGATCAATATATACCTATGCATGTGTGGGTAGAAGCAACAAAGACTGCAGTGTACTTGCAGAACATAAGTCCCCACAAAGTACTTGAAAACAAGACACTAGAGGATATGTTTTCAGGAGAGAATTCAAAAGTCATCCATCTAAGGATACTTTACTGCCTCGTATTTGTGCATGTCCCCAAGGAAAAGAGGACAAAATTGGATCCATATGGAAAGAATGGAATATTTATTGGTTACAATGAAACATTGAAGGAATACAGGATATATATTCTCGGTCACCAGAAAGTTGAGATTAGCAGAGATGTCACTTTTGATGAGAGTGAAACTTTCAGGAAATCAAAACAGGACTGTGCAAAAGAGGATCATGTGGAGGAGAATGAAGTTACTAGAGTTCCAAAGGTAGAAGTAGTTGAACCAGAGGAATTCATTCATGAGGATAATGACATGGAAGAACCTCAGAGGCCAACAGATATGCCTTCTCGCAAGAGAATACCATCTTTGGCATAGGAGCTCATCAGAGACAGGAATATATTGTGCCCCAGAAAAATATCTCAGAGAAAGTAAGAAGTCGAAACTATATTCTAGCTATGTGGCATGATTTTGTGATATCATGGATGCATAATCATCCAATTATGAAGAGGTTGCAGAAAAGAGGGTATGTAAGCATGCCATGGGGGAGGAATATCGGTCCATAGTAAAGAATGATGTATGGGATGTGGTTCCTAGACTGAAGGAGAAATCCGTAGTAAGTTAAAATTGGATCTACAAAACGAAACATGTAGTTGATGGCAGTATTGAAAAGTATAAGGCTATATTTTTGGCTCGAGGATTCTCTCAGAAGGAGGGTATTGAATATGAGCACATATTTTCTCCCGTGGCGAGATATACCTCGATCAAGACTATACTTTCATTGGTTGTAGTAATGAAATGGAAGGTGCATCAAATGGATGTGAAGACGACCTTCTTGAATGGTGAAATAACAGAGGAAGTATATGTGGAGCAGCCATAAGGGTTCGAGGTACATGACAGGGAGATGCATGTGTGCATATTGAAGAAGGATTTATATGCATTAAAGCAGGAACCCAAAGCATGGTATGGTAGGATCGACAGTTTTTTGACAAGCTTAGGATTTGCAAAGAGCAGTGTATATCCTAACCTTTACTTTAAGGTTGTGGATGATGGTCTGGTAATACTATTGTTGTATGTGGATGACCTGTTTCTAACAGGTGTGGAAAATCTCATCTTAGAGTATAAGATAAAACTAGTTGTTGAGTTTGGTATGAAAGATCTCAGGATGATGCATTACTTTCTGGGTCTCGAGCTATGGCAGAGACATGATGAGATATTTCTAAATCAAGGGAAGTATGCAATTGAAATCCTGACGAGTTTTGGGATGTTGGATTGCAAGGAAATGGCTACACCTATGGTATCAAATCTGAAGTTTCTACAGGTTATGACTTCAAAGACTTTGGATGTTACTTTATACAGGAATATGGTGGGTTCGTTGATGTACTTAATGAACACGAGACTAGATATATGTTTTGTTGTGAACACCCTGAGTCAGTAAATGGAGAATCCCAAGAAGGATCATCTGGTCACAGCAAAACATGTGATGAGGTACCTTAAGAGTACATTGTATTATGGTTTTAGGTATGTGAGAGACCATGAGTTCGGGTTATATGATATTTAGATTCATATTGTGCCAACTGATAGCACTGAAAGTCACACTTTGATTGCTAAGTGTAAGCTCAGCACCCATCAGAATGTAAAAGATAATTTTGGTTTTGAATAGGTGGATCAACAATATGGAGAAAGAAAGGGAGAGGGTAGAAAATTGCAAATCAGTAGGCTACACCAATGGGCAATGGAGTCACAAACATCCTACTCATCGAAGGCACAAAATATGCTCAACAAAAAACAAGATTATATGTTGATAAGTGGAAGAATGAAAAAGGAAAACATAAGGTAGAATGTTCACTGAACAGAGATCCTCTCAATTTAATGAATCAACAAATACTTGAATATAAACAATGAATGATGGGCAAAATACAGTAGATCCTTTGTTGCCTAGGGATCCATAAATCATTGGTAGCCTTTGATCCTCAAATATGAAATATATTCAAATAAGAAGAAATATAAACAAAAGGGTTACAATCTGAAATCACAGCTCTCATGAGTCTCCAATAGCAGTAATTCTTACAATCATAAAATGCCCACAGGCTTACAAATGAACACACACAAGAAAAATGCCTACTCTTACTCTCTCTAGCCTATCTTGGCTCATAAATCCCCCTTTCTCCAAGAGATCTCTCCTTCCTTAAATATAAAATAGAATCCAAATAACCTTAAGAGGTCGGATCCCATCTCCTCCATTGGATTCTAAGCCTTGGAGATAGGTGGCAACAATCAAAGAGACAAAAATCCAACAAACTGCTAATTTTCAGAAATTTGTTGGAAGTCATTAATAAATTGTTTCCACCTCATTGCATGAGGCATTTGATGGAGATAAATCATAGGTGAAAGTGTCCCTTGACATCTAAATAATACTTTAGAATCCATTCAAATCCTACTTGACAGGTGGGAACCTCCCAACAAGGCGAATATTAAAACCATGACCGCTACAGGAAATTCAGTAGCGCCGCTGTAAAATAATTGGTAGCACCACTTCTATGTCTATTATATCTCAAACCATAACACATTTTGAAAACCTGAGAGAGTTTTTTGTTATTTGGAATGTGATGAACAAAAACCTCCTCCGGTTTTCAAAAATACTTTCTCAATTGTTCACAACCCAAGTTTTAAGTTAGTCACTCAAAAATGGCAGAAGCGTCCTTGCAAAATAATTATGCACAATTTGGTCTCTGCCAAAATTTTGGTAGTGCCATCCTGGTGTGCCTGCGTGAAATTCGGTAGCACCATCATAATTCACAACTACATCACTTCAACGTTGAAATATTTGGTAGCATCTNCCATCATTACACTGCTTAACAGATTTGGTAGCATTTTAAGTAGTAAAATGGCAGACCATGCTATATAGACAATTCCACAGTGCCATGGTGCTATGGAATGTTTGTGCTCTTCTGTATGATGAGACTAATCAAGAAACTTGAGTTGATATGTTAGAATCTTGTATATGCATGTAGAGGTTACTTAGTTGATTATGGAGAGACAAGCCTCTTATGGCTGCAAATTCTTGTGCTAACATAGGTTCCATGGGGGATAGAGTCCTCCCTATGAGGCTCTAAGAACTCTTGTAGCTTCAGTGTCTTATCCTAGGGATTTTCCCAACCTTTAACCTCTGCAATCTTCTTTGATCTATGACCTTCAACTGAAACTAAATGCAAATGAAAACTGAAACTGACAAAAATGATGAAAACAATGCTTGTCCAACAAGATTATTGCAAGCACCTACTCTAATTATTGGGAAAATGAAGAATTCAAGTTACATGAAACAACCAATGAAGCCATTCCATCATTTTTTCAACTGTTTGAAGCTTTGAAATGTGCTTCCTTAAGCACTAGAGATAACTCCTAATTGAAGGCACGTCAAAGAAACATTTGGAAATACACTTTCCATTGAACAAATCAATGAGCCTAGGCCCACTTGCTGCTTGCAGACAGAATGCAAATGGATCCTGAAAAATATCATCAATACTTTCCCCTATGACATTGTTTTGTGTAAAATAGAAAAGTATTGCATTAGATCCTTCCTCCACTGTGCTTGGTTGTTACATTGCTTACTGATTTTCTGATTCATTCTCAATGCATATGGCCTTGGTTCACTCCTGGTTATGAGGTGTATTAGAAAAAAGGCTTAGTGATGCTCTTTTTTCTTTAATTTCAACCTATCTCATCTACTCACATGGCATTTTATCTTGGCTTCTTGATGAAACTGAGCTCGTGTCTTCAAGAGGAATAGGGGGTTGATAGGGAAGTTCATCACAATTAGAAGTGCTTGGGAAACTGCATTCTTCTGTCTTATCTTCTGATTGTGAGGTATATTCATCATAACATGGCTTATGCTCCCAATTTCTCAGTTTTTCACCTTCTAAACTTAGATTATCATCTTTTTCTTCTTTTTCAGCAACAAAAATATGACATGAGGGTTGAAACAAGCTATTGTTGCTTTGATAGGAATAGTACTTCTCTGATATAAGGTTTTCAACAGACTGTTCATGGAAATCATCTTCATAATCATCATACAAAGGTGCATCAATGACCATTTGACTATTAATGGCTAAGGGGATTCGTACAATAGCTGGGACAACTGGTTGTTTAAGGAAAACATCCTCATAGTCATCAAAACTTGGCAAATCATGGCACATTGGTTCATTAACAATAGGAGGGAGTACAACAACAACTAGTAAGCTATGAATTCGGTCATGAAAAGCTGCAACACTATTCTCATGATGAAATAACTCTGAATCTAAGATGACCTCTTGACTTAAAGAATTGAGAAAAGGAGGAGAAAAGGAAATCATGGATTGTCCATATTGATATTTCTCTTGGGGATTTAGATTTTGACAATAATGACGCATTTTTTCTTGAAATTTAGGAAAATCATTATGAAACTCATCATCTAAGTCCTGCTCTCTACAATCATCTCTTTCATCATCACTACTAGAGGAATCACTTGTTGAATCCTGAATATATGATGCATACCCCTCACAACAATTCTCAAAAATTCTTTCAATTGGATAAATTAACATGCAATGAGAATAAAAAACATCATGAAATTCCTTCAAAGAGGAAATACTAGAAGCAGGGAGTGTTCTATACCATTTCCTCGCATAGCCTTCCAATGAATACATGAACATTTTCATCAATATATCTTCATGATCGATGTCAAGCTACTGCATCAAAGCATGAAATTCATGAACATGCTCAAAAGGGTTGTCATCCTCACCTTCATAAAATCTATGCAACAGATCTTGCCATTCATCAATTTGAGGCACAGGATGTGGATAACCATCTATGGCTGAGAAATTCAGTGGGGAAAACCTCATGGCCAGGATATCCTTCATAGCCATTTAATTTGTCTCATCCCCAATGGAGTCACCAACATATTATAAACAATGGAGTCACCATGGCAAATGTGCAATATTGAAGGTGTCCAACTTCAGTCACCATCTAAAGTTGGAGCTGTGCAGTGTTGTTCTTCCCAGGGAGATTTTCAATCTTCTCAAATCCGTCCTCGGCAACAGCGCCAAAAAATTTAGCACTGAAAGTCAGACTTTGACTGTTAAAGTGTAATCTCAGCACCAATCAAAATATAAAAGATAATTTTGGTTTTGAATAGGTGGATCATCAAGATGGAGAAAGAAAGGGAGAGGGTAGCAAACTGTAGATCAATAGTCTACACCAATGGGCAATGGAGCCACAAACATCCTACTCATCGAAGGCACAAAATATGCTCAACATAAAACAATATTATATGTTGATAAGTGGAAGAATGAAGGAAAACATAAGGTAGAATGTTCACTAAACATAGATCCTCTCAATATAATGAATCAACAAATACTTGAATATAAACAATGACTAATGGGAAAAATACAGTAGATCCTTTGTTGCTTAGGGATCCATAAATCATTGGCAACCTTTGATCCTCAAATCTACAATATATTCAAACAAGAAGAAATATAAAAAAAATGGTTTGATCTGAAATAATAGCTCTCATGAGTCTCCAATAGCAGTAATGCTTACAATCATAAAATTCCCATAGGCTTACAAATGAACACACACAGGAAAATTGCCTGCTCCTACTGTCTCTATCCTCTCTTGGCTCATGAATCCCCCTTTATCCAAGAGATATCTCCTTCCTTAAATAGAAAATAGCATCCAAATAACCTTAGGAGGTCGAATCCCATATCCTCCATTGGATTCTAAGCCTTGGAGATAGGTGGAAACAATCAAATAGACAAAAATCCAACAACTGCTAATTTTTAGGAATTTGTTGGAAGTCATTAATAAATTGTGTTCACCTCATTGCATGAGGCCTTTGATGGAGATAAATCCTATGTGCAGGTGTCCCTTCACATCTAAATTATCCTTAAGAATCCATTTGAATCCTCCTTGACAGGTGGAAACCTCCCAACAAGGCGAATATCAAAACTGTGACCGCTACAGGAAATTCGGTAGCGCCACTGTAAAACAGTTGGTAGTGCCACTTCTATCTCTAGTATCTCTCAAAAAATTACACATTTTAAAAAAATGAGAGAGGTTTTTGTTATTTGGAATGTGATGAACAAAAACCTCCTCCAATTTTCAAAAATAACTTCTTAATTGTTCACAATCCAAGTTTTAAGTTAGTCACTCAAAACTGGCAGAAGCGTCCTTACAAAATAATTCTGTGCAATTTGGTCTCTACCAAAATTTCGGTAGCACCTTTTTGTAGCGCCATCCTGGTGTGCCTGCATGAAATTCAGTAGCGCCATCATAATTTGCAGCTACATCACTTCAATGTTGACAGATTTGGTAGCATCCGACATGAAAACGTATTTGGTAACAACCTATGGAATTCATAGCACCATCATTACATTGCTTAACATATTTGGTAGAATTTCAGGTAATAAAATGGCAGACCATGCTATATAGACAATTCTGCAGTGCCATGGTGCTATGGAATGTCTATGCTCTTCTGTATGATGAGACTAATCAAGAAACTTGAGTTGATATGTTGGAATTCTGTATATGCATGTAGAGGTTACTTAGTTGCTTATGGAGAGGCAAGCCTCTTATGGCTGCAAATTATTGTGCTAACACCAGCAGTATTCCTAATCGGAAGATTACTTCAACAT
>JASDQU010688870.1:47193-59254 GCA_032191745.1 Picea mariana
TTCTCTCCAACGTTGAGCTTGTTGTGTAAAAACAATCTTTCAAAACTTTCAAATTTGAAACCCTAACTAACCCTAACGTCTACTAACCTAGAAAATTATGATGACGTTATGCCTTATTGGAGCTTTTGGTTGATAGAGAATATTGTGGCTTGGTCATCCTGCGACAGACATTGATGTATTGATAGTTTTCATTGGCTAAATAACAAAACGTTGACCTTCTTCGTCTATTACATTGTTTATAATACTAACCCTAATAAAAGATGACGTCATCCTTAGGATATTGACGCAACACTCTGTTATATATGAGCATTTGATGATATTTAATGCATTGAGTTAATTCAAGGATTGATCATTTTCATTGGATGCTATATCATTCTGGTATTTATTGACAAGTGACTTTATATTGCCATTGTCATTATTGCAAACATTGACTTCGTCAATATTTACTGTTATGTATGTTCATATACATTGAAATATAGATAGTCATTGATCTATGAAGTACTAACCACTACTGCATGTATTAGTTTTGTTGTTTCCTTGTCTCGCAAGAAGGTGCCTCTTCTGTGGTTTTTCTTCATTTGACTATATTCTTGGCAGTAATCTGTGAAGGGGAAACTAGCCTTAATCCTTTGAGCTTTTTCCTTTCAAAACCCCAGATTGTCAGGGATGTCTCCCTTGGGCTTAGCCACTCTAAATAGAAAGAGCCATGCATCGAGGTGACAGTGGGTGGGGAAGCTCCTGTTACACCAGTTTGACCCTTACCCTCCAGCTACTTGACCTAAACTACAAACTGAGCGATAACAAGAACTTCTTTTTTTATTAATCTGATCTCGTCGTATCATGGTCTAGGATCTATATTTGTAAAAAAAGTCACTCCATGAAGATATTCTAATATCTCATCAATATTTGGAATAGAAAATTTATCCTTTATGGTGATGTTTTTTAGATATCTATAATCATAACACATCCTCCGAGAATTATCTTTTTTTCTCACCACCACTACTGGAGTTGAAAATAAAATATTGCTTGGTTGAATAATACTTGAATTTAGTATGTCTTGTACCATTTTATCAATCTCCCTTTTTTTCTGATGATGATATCTATAATGCATTTTATTAGGAGGATTGCTTCCAATTATTAGTTCAATTTGATGTTCATGGTCCCTATATGGAGGTATCCCTTTAGGAATTTCTTGGAAGACACTATGGTGTTTTTCCAATGTGCATTTTGATTCCTCTAAGATATTCTCATCTTCCTTCTTTACTTTCATAGGATAAATGCTAACCAAAACTCTCCTACCACCCTTTCTTAGGAGCTTTTCCATTCTATGAGAGTTGATGACTTGAGAAGGTGCATATTTCAACCCTTTGAGTTCATATTGAATTCCTTCCAATTCAAATATCTTGAACAATTCCTTTTGATTTGTGGAAACTATACCTAATTTTCTTAACCATTGAATCCCTAGAAAAACATCTACAACTCCAATGGGAATGGCATACATCAGGATTTCTATGTTATATTCTTGCATACTAAGTTAATGTTGCGACATTTTTCTCCACAATCAATAGTACCTCCATTAGAAACCAAAACTTGAAAAATTTTCATTTGATAAACAAAACAATTGAGGGTCGATGCTAATATTTGATCAACGAATTTATGGGTACTCCCTAAGTCAATAAGAATTATGACCCTTTTATTTTTAATGTATCATACAATTTTAAGTGTTTGTGGTGATAACAAACATGCCAATGCATGAAAAAATATTTCACACCTCTCATTGTTGTTTGGAATTTCTACATCTTTTTCCTTCTATTCTGAATTCACAATTTCTTCCTCATCCCTTTGTACAAATGCCTTCATTTCCTCTTTATTATGTTTCTCCAAGATGAACAATTTTGTTTCTTTACATTTATGTCGTTTTGACCATTTTTTATTACAACCAAAGCATAGTCATTTTTTGAGGTAGGGTTTCCCTATGAGCCCAAAATATAACTCTACTCCTTGCATATGTTCTAGTGGTAGACTTGTGTGTAGCTCTATTCTTGGATTGAATATGACAAGCAAATTTTGTATCCTCCATAATATTTTTAGGATGTTTTAAGAAAATATAATGTTTAATATCTTCATGTAATCTCCCCATGTAAGCTTCCAACGTATGTTCATCACTTATGTTATCCATCCTTATCACCAAGAATTGAAATTATGAATTATAGTCTTGAATATTACCTAAGTGCTTGATTCTTGTCAATTGACTATAATATTGTTCCCAAAATTTTCCATATTGTGCTTCTAAGTCTCTTGTAAATAAACTACAAATATAATGATAAGAATGGGTCTTTCTTTTGAGTACCCATTGACACCATTGATATGGTTTTATCTAAAAGTACAAGGTTGATATGGAAATACTTTGCTTATTATCCATAATAGTATGCAATTCAAAGAATTTCTCTATTTGGTTCACCCATGTAAAGATTTATGCTCCATAAAACTTTTTCAATTCAACCTTGGGAAAGTTGACACCCTTAGGAACCCATCCACAATTAACTCCACTATTAGAGTTAAGTCCACCTGAGAAATTCTTATTATTTGAATGGAATGTTGTTCAACATGAATACTACCTTTATTTTCATGGGTCTCTTCTATCATAGTGTAACATTTAGGAATCCTATAATTTAAGGTTTGTAAGATGGAATTTTACCACATCATTACTTGTTATTAACCTAGAACTCAAATCATTAAGTTGGTCCTCCATTTTTGATATCTTGTTATATATTTCCTCGTTTTATTCGAGTTATAGATGAGATTTATATAGGTTTAATTGGCATTGTAATTTTTTTTGGAGCCATGTGGGATAAAAATAATTATAATCCTCTATTTTCTCTTTATCACAAATTTTGAATCATAAAAACATATCTTCCAATAAAAGGTTATACCAATTTTAAGTGATGTACCTTAAAAACCCTAGTTTTTTAAATTGTCTTGTTGGATGATCTTTGTCCTAATGTATCTATAAAATTTTGGCCCTTCTGAATCTAAAATTTTGTCATTTAGTACTATGATATGTGTTCTCTGCAATGACAAAGGTCTGACCAAAATTTGTTATGCCAAGTGAAAATTATGGTAACTTTCTCAAAACTTTCTCATTCTTATCCCTTTCCGAATATCTAACTTCTATGGTATGTCATGTGTCCAATATTGCACTTTTGATTCTAAAATTTTAACCTGAAATAAAATTGTCTATAGTATTTTCAAAGGAATTGGTGGCACTGAATGTGGACTTTTGAAGCTTCAGATATGACACTTCCACCAAGAACACATGTTTGAGACTAGGTTTAGGACTAGTCAAACAGCCTTACCTTCCACAACCTATATCTCATAAATTAAAGAGATAAAAGCCTAAATTATTTATCACAAGTACTTCGCTATGTTTCTTTAGGGTCTAGAAAATTTCATAGTTTGAAACTGTTCTTAAAAACATTTACAGCGAAAATTTTGAGATGTCTCGTTTGAAACTGATTTCAAGACTAGTCACAAACCTTAAATTCTACAGGATATATCTCCAAAAGTATAATGAGAAAGTACCTAAATTTTTTACGACATGTACCTCAATATGTCTCCTGAGTCTCAAATTATTTCTATTCGAAATACCCCCAAAAAATGATATCAAAAAATTCCAATGTGTCTCGATTGAAGTAACGAAACACTAAGATTGTATGCTCTGATACCAAATGATATGAACACAATTCCAAAAAATAGAAAATGAATAATCCACTTTGAGGGGGAAAACTCCTTTTACAATATATGAAATGCACAAGACAAGATGATATGCTTATACAAATGATTCTCCTTTATTATAAATAGGATATAAATTGAGCATGATGTAGCCTACCACTAAGCCGACATGACAATAACTAATAGACTAATAACAAATGAGTGTTAGGGCCTTAACATGCTCTTTAATTATAGATCATGGGTCAATTGGGAACTAAGCCATAGAACAATACATATGTTAGTATCAAGGAGAATATAAACCATTTAATGACTTTTTTTCTTAGAACATATCATCACATTGTTGGATTACATAACTACAAATGCATACTAAAGAAACACACTTTATCTAAAAACACATTAGAACAAGTTGATCTTAACTAACTTCCAAGTGTCTAAATATCCTAACAACATCAAGTGCATGATTGAAATCAGAGTTCCATCTATTTATATAGATTCTTTTGGTGCCAAAAAAGTACAATGTGTTCCTGAATATGAGATCCCTATATTATTTGGCTTTAAACAAGAAGATGAAAAACCCTATTGGAAGTAGGCCAAAGTGGGAAAGAAAACATGCACAAAGAAGAATGACAGTTGGAAGAGAAATTGTGGGAAAGAGAGTGTGTTGGAGGAAAACGGCAAATGGCAAGAAGCACAACACGTGCACATGCAAGGAGGCGATTGTTGGAAGGAAGCAATGAACACATGTTGAGAAGGAATACCTAACGACATTAGGGTTAGGGTTTTTCTGTAAATGGATGAAGAGCCCGATAGATATAAATATAGATATGAAGGTATCATAGAAGAGTTTGGAGAGGTTCGATGAGATTGAGCTTTACTACTCTTGTAGAGTTGAGATTGTTTCTATGTAATGTTTTTGATTAGATGTACTATTTTTGTAAAGCAAGTGAGCTAAGCAGAGAAGAGAAAAGGGAGATATAGAGGATTATATCACAGGCCGATGAGCCTGGTGATACCTAGTTCACCTCACAGATATCTTACCCATCCAAGGAGAGTTGTAAACGCAAGGTGCGAGAATTGCAGAATTGCCATAATAAGAGAGCCAAGAGCCAAAAATTTGTGGACGTAGCCCAGGAGGGGTTGAACTAAGGTAATACCTATGTAATGTGATGAATGCATGCATATCTTTTTCATAAATTTAGTAGTTAAATGTTGCATGGAATGAATGAATGAGTTATTATATCGCTTGGGTAATTGTTATGGGAATATAAAAAAGAGATACCACGGAGGTTAAAGTATAAAAGAGGATAACAGTGGTTCGTAATAAAAATCATAATTAATGGTTCAGAATATAGATCCCCTATCACATGCTCAATCCTAGGTTGTACACACCTGAGTCTTACAGCCACCCATTAAAAGCTATCTCGGGTGAGACTGCACAGTGAATTTTGTGTATTATGTTTCCTTCTGGTTTACCAGAAGGGCCGATAGTTTTAGGCTTTGTTCGTACCCTTAAAGATATGAACCCTGGGTCTACGATGCAGGTAGTAGAGAGAAGCCGTACAACTTAAACAAAAAATGGTTTCATTGTCGTTGTAAGAGGAACAAGAGAGGACTCAGTAGATGAGATAAAATGCATGAGAAAAGAATAAGTGAAACCAGAAGACCGCTCAGCCACTAGAAGAGAATGTTGAGACCTTGGAACCCCACAAAAGAAGAAATCGAAGGTTGGTTGAGAACTAAAGAACTAGATTTTCCCCAGAAGGATAGTAGAAACCCTAGCCTCACACCTCGCAAATATCTAGATAAATACGTGTTTACTGATTTACACGAAGTCTTTTTCTGTTATTTTCCCCACCTACTGCAATAGTGGATACTAAGGTTGAAATATAACCACGCAATGGACTGGATTCGACAACTAGATTGGACCCAAGTATAGATTGAGCAGTTACAACAGGTGAACAACAAATTCACCCGTGTAGTCAAATTTTGGAAGGATTCATCACAGAGTTTGTAGTTGACACAACAAAGTCATACAACGCAGCAGACAAGGAATTTCTACGTGGACATCGTGGAAGATACATTCGATCACTGTTATTAAAATACTGCTATATAACAAGGGTGTAATAACAATGGAAGAAAAAAACTAGACTTCCCTACGTTCATGGGGGAAGGGGGGAGGCATTGACAAAGGAAGGATAAATGGTCGAAGGTGAGGATAAAGGCAAGAAGGAGGAGGAATTATTGGACTTGATCTTGATGGATGACAACCAACTTAAGTTGATATTGGCGTCACCAAGAATGACGCGTAGCAAAGTACCCTACCAATATAAGGTGAATACCAAGAAAATTGTCGTAGCTGTGAGGGAGGGATTCGAAAGTGATGAAGAAGAGGTAGAGGATCTCTGGGCTGTGGATCAGATTGAGGAAATCTTGCACGCAACCTATGAGAGGAAAATAAGAGGCCCAATAATAGGAGGATAAGATAGCCATCCTTTCCATATTAATATCATTGTGGAACCCATAAACCCATGTGCGACCAATACACCAAAGAGAACACCACCATTTAGACAACCAAAGTTAGGAGGAAGTCTGATAGAAAGAAGTAAATCTACCACAGGAGAAACAACTAGAGGAGCCAGTTTAGGCAGTACTAGTCAAGTATCTACACCGTACGATGGAGGTAGTAATTTAGTATTTATAATGGCAGGACATGACCCCATGATCAGATTACCAGAATTTCGAGGAGAAGCAACAGAAGACCCTGAGAAGGATTTGTTTATTTGTGCAAAGATCTAGGAGGAAAAATAGATCACTGATGAAGATACCAAACTTGCGTAGCTAGAAATCACACTGAGAGACCGCGTTATAGACTGGTACATGAGTCTAGAAATGAGCAGTTCCCCTGGGACAACAAGGAAAATGGTAGACATTAAGAAGCTATTGATTAATGAGTTCCAGAAGCTAATCTCAGAGGATCAGTACATGAATGAAATGATAGAGATCAAACAAAAACCAGGAGAGTTTGTATGGGAGATTGACCATAGATTCAAGTGACTGAAGGGGAAGTTAAAATACCTTACAATCGAGATGCAACACCGACACCTATTTTTCAACTCACTACTCCCACACCTAAAATATCCCTTATGAAAACAGAAGTTTCAGACACAGGCCGAGGATCTACAAGCATCCTTGGAGCTGGAAGAGAACCAATACCAGTAGACAGACCCAACTATTGAAGAATTGAAGGAGAATTTGAAGAACCTAACATTTTAGTTGAATCAGAACAAGAAAAAGGATGAAC
Organism: Picea mariana; assembly: GCA_032191745.1. Lineage (NCBI taxonomy): Eukaryota > Viridiplantae > Streptophyta > Pinopsida > Pinales > Pinaceae > Picea > Picea mariana. The sequence continues at coordinate 54,227 of JASDQU010688870.1, forward strand.
GAGAAGTCATTTGGTACATGACATGCAGGACAAAAGGACACCACAAGAACGAATGTCCAACATTCGCAGAGTATATGGAAACATGCATGCCAAACCCGCTACCACAGGGAGGATTATAGTGTGAAATATGAAATAAATTGGGTCATGACCCTTATCACTTCACGATGATGCAGAAGTATCAGTCAGTCCCAAATAATTCTTATTCCACCTTTTGTAAGTTAGTAGGCTACGATGAAAAATATTGCAGAACTATGGAGCTGATGCAGGAAAGAACATTAGACGCATACAAGGTATAGGTTGAAATGATGACTGGGCAAGCAGTTCCACAGTTCAATAAATCCCCAGCTCCATACAATACTACACATCAGCAATACAACACTCTGCATCAACCATACAACAATGCACAACCACAGTACAACCCAACGCAACCCTAGTATAATATCAGGCAGTATAATCAAGCACCACCATATAACGCTCCGAGAGGGGACCGAGCAGGATATTGAGGAGGAGGATGAACCATAGGAGGCTTCAGACATGGTAAAGGACCAGTCACATGTCACAACTTTCAGAAAATGGGACATTATGCATGGGAATGCCCACTACCATCAACAAGTTCTATGTATTTTCATGCATTGGATCAAGAGACAGAGGAATGTTCGGCACTTTTAGTAAAGATCCAGGAAAAAAGGAACCAGAATGACCAGAATTTTCAATGGATTTCAGCCGAAGCAAGGGAGGATGGACGAAACATCAACATAGTCACCCATGGAGGAATGAAGACATAAAATGACAAAGTCTGACAAGAACCTGCACAAAACCAATGGGTAAATAAGAACATTGAACCAAGGAAGCAGTTCGACGCGCCCAAAGAAAAGGAGACTTTTAAGGAAGCCACACAAGAATTTCAGAAGAGGGACACAATGTCGAATTCCACTATGCAACCATCCCATGAATCCTGAGAATACAAAATGCCACCATCATTGGATCATACCAAAGGAATTCCACCTGAGGGACAAGTAAGTACTATCAAATACTTTTTGCAGTCATACATCAAAATGTTAAGTGATCCTTCATCTATGAAAATATTGCAAAACATCCTAGAGAAATGTAGCAATAAGACAGAACAAAATCTAGAACTGAAAATTGTCAATCATCTACACACAAGAAGAAGAACAAGTAGGGAATTTAGATTGGATGCTAAGATTTTGGATTTCAATATGGAAAATATCATACTCGACCTAGGATCCGAAGTGAATGTGATACCTAAGAAAACGTAGAAATGCATGGGAGAGCAAACATTGGGATATTCAAATGTCCAACTAAAACTAGCAAACCAACATAGGGTCCTACCAATAGGGAGACTAAAAGGAGTAACAACAGATCTTGATCGGGTGTGCACTAAATAAGATTTTGAAGTCATCGAAATAGTAGATGGAAAAACACCATACCCGACACTACTCATTCTAGATTGGGCATTTGACAACCATACCATAATTAATTTGAAGACAAAGAAAATGACATTTGAATCTGGAGATTACAGGGTCATAGCACCACTAGATCCATCAGAAGGGGAGAGGTTCGTCGAACCCGCTTGCTTGGACTTAGAGGAAATCATCCAGTTGTACAGAACAACTGCGCGTGAGGAGGATTATGTAAACCCAACCACGGATGGGGTACTTAGTTGGCATAGTATTACTTCATGCACAACAGATTCAGACACTAGGTTAGAAAACTGACAGCAAAGACTACATGAAGTATCCACGAGAATATGCATAAGAATAGATCACGCAGTACGGTGGATAGGCATAGAAATCAATGAACCACTCAGTTTCCACGGACTAAATTATTTGAAACATTCTTGACACTATATGAAGATGAAGTACTAGATAACCAGAGACTACTAGCACTGGATTTAACACTCAAGGCCACACCTACGTGATGGTGGGGTGCACACAAGGAGACTATCACAAATTGGTACCAATGTAAGCATTTATTGCGCATAAGGTTTGGTGAAGAACAAAAAACCAACAAACATTAGAGATATGAAGTACTAGGGACACCAATGAAACACTTGGAGGAGTGCAAAACGCCGTGGAAATTGACACGACTAGAGGAATGGCCTCACCACTGTATTCACACTTTAGAAGGCATACCAATGAACTGGTGTACATATCAGGAACTGCACAAAGGAACTACAACATGGGCGACATTGCAACAAAACTTTACCATCACTTTCTCATTTGAGCATGAGAACCCCAACATAGATGCAACCCTGAAATGGATCGGAAGAGTCATATTCATTGAAGAACCAGAAATAGAACTTATTATCGAAGAGAAACAGTGAAATAAGTAGACAGTCAAGGAACTACTGTCATGTTACCAGGTATAGGAGGAACCACCAGACGAATATGACCCGCACGACATTCAGAATGAATAAGTAGAAGGAGAAAGAGATGTGAAGGGACCACCCATAGAATCCGAAGTTATTTCCACACAAATAAAGGTAAAGAAAGTTAATGTCAGAACATCCCAAAATTGCCAGCATTGAATACTACTGGGATGATCCAACAGTAGAAATAATTACCGAACCGTTGCGCGAATACGACGACTTATTTCCTACAACATTTACAGAGATGAAGGGTATAGCAGGAGAACTGGGAGAGATGAAAATACTTCTCAGACCCGAAGTGAGACCGATTAGACAACGACCATATAGACTGAACCCCATATATAAACATAAATTTAAATAGGAGATCAACCAGATGCTTGAAGCCGGCATAATCAAACCAGTCGAGGAATCAGAATGGATAAGCCCGATGGTCGTATAGGATAAGAAACAAGGAAGAGGGATTAGGATATGCATCAACTTGAGGAAATTTAATGATGCATGCCTACATGACCCATTCCCTACACCATTCACAGATGAATTTCTAGAGAATGTGGGGGGACACAAAGCTTACTCATTCACTGATGGATTCTCAGGATACCATCTTATTAATATAATACAGGAGGACATATACAAGACCACATTCATGAAAAAATGGGGATCTTACCAATATAGAGTCATGCCATTTGGACTGAAGAATGCACCAAAAATATTCTCTAGAGTGGTTATCACAACATTTAAAGAATTCATCCATCAGTTTCTCGAAGTATACCTGGACGACTGGACAGTCTATAGTCTATTGGAAAAACCTGTGGAAGTTTTACGCTTGATGCTAGAACAATTCATCGTTAATTTACCAGTGCCAAAAATAGTCCGTCAGCTACGAGTGATGTTAAGACACACATGATACTATTGAAAATTTATCAAAGTATATGCATAGATCACAACACCAATGGAAAAAATGCTAAGGAAGGATACAAAGTACCAATGGAACAATGATTGTCAATGTGGTATTGATACCCTGAAGGAAAAGATGGTCACTGCACTGATATTAGTATTTCTATACTAGGGAAAGACATTCCATGTGCATGTAGATGCATCAACGATAACACTTGGAGCTATCTTAGTGCATCCAGGAGCATGGGACTTGGATCACCCAATAGAATTCGCAAGAAGAAAAATATTTGATTCATAAAAAAACTATAACACAACAGAAAGAGAATGCCTAGTTATGGTTTACGCACTTCAGAAGTTCAGACACTACCTATTGGGAATTTTTTTTAAGGTGTTTACATATCACTCAGCCATAAAATACCTAGTCAACAATCCAGTGTTGGGGGGGAGAGTCTGTCGATGGTTAATTCTATTTCAAGAATTTGACTTCGAAGTAATCGTCAAACCAGGAAAACTAAATGCAGGACCTAACCACCTATCATGGGTCACAAATGGAGAAAAACCCACGAGCTTGGAAGACAACTTTCCAGATGCACAGTTATTCTTAGTATAGATTGTTGATGACCACTTCGTAGAGATCATCCAATACTTGATTACAGGTACCGTGCCACAAGATTATACCACCACACAGAACAAGAACCTAGTAGTTCTCACAACTGACTATCAACTAATCGCAGGACATCTATATAAAATGGGCGTAGATAGCATTTTATGAAGGTACGTGTTAGAGCATGAACGACCAAGAATTTTAGCAGAAGCCCATGAGGGATTGGAAGGAGGACACTCTGCAGGAAAAGATACCACACAGAATGTACTCCGCATGAGATTATGGTGGCCAATGATTCATAGAGACTCGAAAAAAGTACTGTTAGGAATGCGATGTCTGTCAAAGGGTAGGCAAACCCAACAGAAGGGATGAGATGTCATTACGACCACAAGTGACATTAAAGGTATTTGATAAATGGGCAATAGACTTTGTGGGACCTATTAACCCACCAGCCAAAAGAACAAGGACAAGATACATCATCACCATGACAGAATACCTAACAAGATGGGTGGAAGCCGCACTAGTACAAGACTGCAGCACAAGGACCGTTGCACACTTCTTATTTGAACAAGTAATTACTAGGTTTGGGTGCCTAAGAGTTTTGATGAGCAACCAAGGAACACATTTCATAAATAGCACCATCTGTGTGATGCTTGAAGAATTTGAGGTTCACCACCAGAGAAGCACATGGTATCACCCACAAGAGAATGGCACAGTAGAATCCTTCAACAAATTCTAGAGAACGCACTGACAAAGATCTATAACGTCAACAAAGATGATCGGGACCTCAAAGTGCCAGCAATATTATGGGCGTATAGGATGACATGTAAGAAGTTGACAGGGCACAAACCATTCAAACTCGTCTACGACCAAGAAGTGGTAGTTCCATTAGAATTTTTAGTACCCATCTTACATGTAGTCATTGTCACACAAAATACAGAACACAACACAATATAGGAAAGACTGAACCAACTGTTAGAAATGGAGGAAGACTGAATCCTGGCAGGATTCAATCAACAAGTGAAGAAGGCCATGTTGATTAAAGTTGGTTGTCATTGATGTCAACCCTTGAAGAGAGACCCGTAGAATAAAGGTTTGGGTAATGGACCCAATAGTGTTTGATGTAAATATGACTCATTAT
>JASDQU010688870.1:59354-75311 GCA_032191745.1 Picea mariana
GGGGGATGAATCAATATTGATCACTTTTTACCATTTTAGCCATAACATGTAAAAATGAAATTATCAACAATTCCATTCACTTATGATTTGATTTAACACATCATAAACATATTACCAAAGATGCATAGTACACAAGAATTTTACTTAGAAACCCAGATGGGAGAAAACCATGAAATACGTTTTAATATATATCTTCAATATTACTTTCACAGGAAGCACCAAATTCCAAGATTCTCCAGCACCAAATGGAAGGATAAACCAACCCACTATTTACAAGCTCCATCTTTAAGGAATCTACAAATCCATAAATTCTCCAGCTCCAACTAGAAGGAGGCTCCAACCCCCAAGTTTACAAGCTCCAACTTGAAGGAAGCTAAAACTCTCTGAATTCTCTAGATCCAACTAGAAGGAGGTTTGAACTCCATAATTTATAGGCTCCAACCTAAAGGAATCTATGACTCTCTATATTCTGTCGCTCCAATAGGAAGGAAGCTTCAACCCCCTTTCCTTTCCCCTTCCTTCCTCCCTGAAATATAAATGGAGACTCAACCTTTCACTATTGTTTTCACTGATACTAATACATCATCATCATAAAAACTTGTCACTGTTACTATCATTGATACTGATACATCATCATCAAAACCTGTCACTATTACTCTCAATGATATTGATACATCATCATCAAATCCTGTTACTATTACTATCAATGATATGGATACATCATCAAAACTAAATCCACCACAACATCAACATAATCAAACTGGATCCACTTATAAAATAGGTCCACATGAATATCCTAGGTCCACATGGGTCCACATATAAACCCCAACATCACTTTCTAAATTTATCGCAAACACCTTTCTAGGACTAGTTTTTGGATTAGTCACAAACCCTAACTTCCAACAAGTATAACTATGTACTTGTAATGAATCAAGGTAATAAAATTGTACCCAATATTATTTGATATCTTCTATAAACTTCATCCAATTTTTACTCCTGGAATCGTCACTAAAAATGAGATATAGTGAATATGGCAGACCTTCCTGAATTCTGGCCTATTATGAAGAGTGAACTTGTACATCATACCATGTGATCAATATTTGATATATGATTCTGAAACTCATGGATATAATAATAAATAATATACTATTTCCAGTGAAATTATTCTCACAAAGTTTGTATCATCTATCAAGAATTTATTACTATTTTACATGGAACGCATGTTTGAGACTAGTTATAGGACTAGTCAAATCCCCTATCTTCCACAGAATGTATCTCCAAACGTAAAATGACACAGAAGCTTAAGTTTGTACCAAAGGTACCTTGATATGTCTTCTCTACATCCTCCAAGGTTTTATATATGAATCATTCTAGAAAAACATTTATAGTGAAAATAGTAAGATTACTTTAAAAAAACATACCTTAGAACACATCATCATGATACTTCATCATCCCTTGGATTTTCTCCCTTCTTCAAATAATATTTCATCTAAAATTCGCTCCTTTACTTGACCTTGAGCCAACTTGTAACTTCTTTTTTGAAACATATTTTTCTTCTTTACTTTAATTTAGGGCCAACTTATAGCTTCTTGACCTTAGATCCGAGGCTTCTTGACCATACTTCAGGGATTCATCTTTAAGAGGGAATAACTTCTCTATCATAAAGAACCACATGGCATGACACCTATCATTGGAGACAAATTGACGAGGGATATCAATCAATGGATGTTTGCATGCATTTTAAATGTCCTTGATACTCTTTTTATTCAATCAACTTTGGCCTTCATGACCACACCTCTAGGGCTTCTTAACCACTTAACCATATTTTCAGGGCTTCTTGTAGATTTATTGAAAACATCTTCCCATGAGAGCCATAATTAAAGATATTATATAAGGGGATCACTTTGGAGACTTCTTAAAATACACCCATCACTTCTATAGGCCTATAGAATTTTTCTAGGGTTGACATCAATGACAACAAATTTTCCAATAATATCCCCCTTTGGCATTGATTGCAACACTCACACTCCCCCTGTGACCATTGATCCCCTTGTATTCATGCTCTCTCCCCCTTCCCTCACTCTTCTTAACTTTCTCTCCCCCTTCGAAATCAATGGAAAAGGGTACCTTCTCTAATAATATACCTTCTTTTGACAATCTCTCCCCCCCTTTCTTCTTTGTTTATGATATTTCTCTCATACTTTTGTTATTTTTATCCCCCTGTCATATTTTTAATATATTGTGTATATCAATGTGGGTCTTCTTATATATGCTTGGATTCCTCTCTTTTGCAGATTCTTGTCCATTGGTACTTCCTGTTGTGTAATCCATTGACGTATATTAAAAGTGTTCATATCACTTGAATTCAATTCTTCATGTCTTCTCATGTCTTCAATGATCTTACATCAATGAAATAATAATACAAAAAAATCCCTTTGACAGTATGACTCATCCTAGTGGTTACTCTCCCCCTGTCTTGTTGTGCCTCTCATGACTTGCCTTTGTGTGACTAGTTAGATCCATCTGTCAATATGCTTGTATTTTGAGTCATATGATTTCATCCACTATCATGCATATTCTCTGGTTCATGTCATGCATTTTATTCCAGACTTTGCAAGTATCTCATGAATTCATCTATGTCCATATGTCACAGAATTGTCCATGACTCTGCTACTCAACCGCACACAATGTTGACCCATATATCACTTCACTATTCTGAGAGCTTCTTTGAATATTCTAAAATGGATCACCACATATTCCTTCTTCTCAATCTAAATCAAATATGTACACTAGTTTGCTATGTCTTCAAATCAAACTCTAAAAGATTGTAACAAGAACTCATTCTCGAACCTGTAGTGAATATATCCATTTTTGAATACATGCTTTAAATCCTCTATACAATCATGAATCTCTGCCTCAAGGCGTGTCAATGATATATCTTGTGTTTTCTAGCTAATCCTTGCATGGATATGTGTTCTAAACTACACCTTGAAGTAATCAACCAATCTGTCATGAGACATTATGTACCTCTTCCATGAAACCATTCTAAATATTACTTCTCAAAATATGAAAACACTTTAGACTGTAGGAAAGATAGTTCTCTAATATGTAATAGTTGTTGCTTAGACTGCCCCTCTTCAATATTCACATTACTGGGAGTACCCAAGCCTGATGGCTTAGAACAATGTATAAACATGATCTGTTGCAAGATCATTCTTCTGAATTTTGAGATATTCCTATTTATCTGTTGAATCATGATGATCTTGCCTTTCGACAAATTCTGTAAGTGTGATTTATGAGATTTATTCATTCACCTGGTCTTGTTGTTTTCTTCTCCAAATCTTATTGTACCTAATATCAATGTTTTCTTCCATGGAAAGATTTATCATGCTTCTATAGTAATCAACTATGTGTCCATAGTTTTGGAATTTATATCATTCAATACTTTAGGGAGCCACATAAACATTTCTTACATATTTTCTACAATCTATAGTTTTATATCCAAAGTTATTACAAGTAAAACAATAACCAGAAAATAAACTTTGACAATTGGGAGTGAATGATCCTCTCTATGATGCAATCCTTTTGAATATGTTATAACATGCTAATTTTCATTAATTTTTATGAAGCATCTTGTCCTTGTGCTATTTTTACACTCATTTTTTAAAACTTTTTCACTAGCTCCATCAAGATCCCATCTCCTAAATCCTTCACTCGGCCAATCATCCAAAATAGTCATGTCCTCCATGAGTCAAAATTGGCAAATATCCGAAACCTATATCTAGCCTTAATGCTTATTTAAATCCCTCAGTTCCATCACTTCATTCATTTTTACCGTTATTATCATATTCTCGTTGAAAATTAAAAATATTCCTTTTATTAAGCTTAAGAACCCTTATCCTATCCACAAAGCCATGTGATAATACTCATATGCCCAAAGTCCTTAGAAAATGGAAAAAGGGTTTATTATTATTAATATAAATATTTTTATATTAATATTTAACCCAGTATTTAATTCATGACCTCAGGTCAAATCATGGGCAAATCTCAAACTAAGTGGAAAAGTCAAAGGGTAGATGGAGGGCGCACATACATTTCGAGAGTTGAAAGTAAATGGAGGTTAATTATTTTGTGGCAGACCGAAATCCAAACCACTGGGTTTTAAGTGGGAGACGTGCTCTGACGTGATGCATTTCGGGGGTGAAAGTGGTTTGGGTTAAAACCACTCCTCCCAAGCCAGAAATAATAAATGCAACCATTTATCATATGGTTTATGTGTGGCATATTTATGTGTGTTTCAATACAAATCATGGAATTTGCAACAAATTTCTTCCTCACGGTGGAAATCACAGAGGTAAAAATTAAAGAGATTAATGTTTGTTTCCATGGAAAAGAATTAAATGGGAAAATGCACGTGAAAGGAATATTGAATAATTTTTTATCCAAAGGTTTTACAGAAGTAAAAGAAGAGGATTAAAAGTATTTTACCAAAGATGGTAACCAAGACATGGTTTTCAAAACGATGGGAAACAAACCAGTAAATGGTTTTCACAATGAAATGGTAAATTGGGCAAAACAAGACATAGTAAATGGTTTTCACAGTGAAATGGTAAATTGGGAAAAACAAGACATGGTTTTCAAAACCACGGGAACCAAGCAATAAATGGTTTTTCAAAACCACGGGCATGAGTTAAAATATGGAAATTTAATTCTACAGGATAAAATATATTTTGGAATTATTTTTATTCAAATATATTATTCCCAAATATTTAAGGAGAATATGAATAAATGAAATTAGATTTGAAATAGTACAAGTAACATTTAAAAGAGAATGTGGCAGAGGAAGGAGCTGAAGCATCAGAGGAATCAAGAGTTGGATCATGAAACATTTTTCTATTAATAATTATAGTCAGTTCTCATATCAAAACTGCCATTTGTAATCATTGTACTCAATCTTAGAAGCTGAAATGTTTCATTTCAGTTATTGTAATTAGTTGCACACCGAAGGAACTCGAATTGTATAAATATTAGAAGTTACGAATGTATTAATGTTGGCAGAAGTGCAAGGGAACCTTTTAGTTGTTCTGAACTCAATTGTAATTTTCTGGAGCTGAATTGAATACATATGCAGAAGCTTTTGAAGTCTCTATGAAAAGATTCTAATGGTGGTGATATGAGTTTTGTCTCCTCTCCTTGTATGTATTTCCCGTGTTCTTTAATTCCATTTTCACTTTCTTCTGTTTAAATTGGATAGTTTAAAGATCAGAATTCATCTTGTGATGCCCTCGGCTTAAGTAATTTAAATTGTGTAATTTTCTTCCTAATTAATTTAGAATTCATTTCAGTAATGTTCTGATGTGGTTACTTGTTTTCTCCTTCTTATGCTCAGCATAAATACAATTTATAACTTAGATTCATTGCCTCATTTATCCTTTATCCTCTGGAGAGTTCTACCAGCCAGTCATTTTTTTCATTCACTTTCATAATTTTGACTCCATAGCCCTAAGTGCCCCTCCCCTTCCTTGCTAGCAAATTTATAAAAAAAACCCAAAACAAGCTAAATCTAGCCATTAATTTCCAAAGAAACACCAAGTGACACGAGAGACCCCTCTATGAGTTGAGTAGGCTAGTGCCTAGCTCTAAAGTTGGTTTAAATAGTTACCTCTATTTTTTGTCTATGAGCCAGACAAGTTTACAGAGTGCTAACAATATGGCGCCATTGTCGGGGAGCGAAGGTGAAATATTCCCTAGGAGAAACGATAAATTTCATATCTGAGTACTGATGGTGAAAAGTATTCAGACACAAAAAGGATGTACATCATTCACCTGGCGACTCCATTTTCAAGAATCTAGAATTCAAAATTTTCATGGCAACTCAACTGTCCAAATAATCAGTAGCCTAAATATTTTATTGATGACTCCACTTCTTCAAGATGGATTAAAGATCTGTAAGTTATTCTCCAATGAATCGATCTCATATTCCTGGATTTCCAAATCATATTCCTCACATAGATTGGCAAAAAGATTTTCCTAAATTCGAATATGGAAAAGGAAATGGTGTTGCCTTGCACTTGATTAGATTTCACATGCACATATGTAAGTTGGGGGTTGAATTTCATGAGTATTGTTTGATGAAAATGTTTATGGATACTCTAGAGGGGAAAGTAATATTATGGTATGAAGGTTTAAAACCAGGTAGCTTATACTCTCTTAAGGATTTCCACATAACATTCTTTAAGCATTATGGAGAATATGATCCTTCATTCTTGGTGTTTGAATATTGTTGTGAATTTTGTGAACATTTCATTAAGTACCTTGAAAATGTTTTTGGTGATGAAGAGTGTATGAATGATGAAATCATAGAATCTCTTTATGAATATTCATCCCAACAACAAATAGTATCCCCTCTTTTGGCTGAAGATGAAGTTGATCAAGAAATTGTTGTTAAAAGTCATTTTCCTTCTTGTGAACTTGATGAAGATATTCAACAAAACAAAGTGTTTCAAAGTTGTCTTTCTTCCCCTATGAATGATGTGGTTGTTCAAATTCTAAGTGGCCTAGACATGGATGAGGGTTATAAAATTGCATCTATGGAGACTTCAAGCAATGAACAAACAAATTAAATAGAGTTTCAGGAAAGCAACAAAATAGTGTATGCCACTTTTTAATCAGAAATACAGAAAGATAATGAAGAGGCAGTTGTTTTATTTGATTCATTTGAAAATCATGGTTTTTAAAATGCATCCATGGGAACTCTATACAGTGAAATAGTTCATGATGTTATATTTTCACATTTGCAAGAATATTATGAACAAAACTTATTCCCCTTCATTCATTTGAAAGTCAAAATGACAATCCTCAAGCAAATTTCTAGAATAATGAAACCAAATCATAATTGTTTGATGAACAAGAGGATAACCTTGATGCAGATAATATGGTTGTCATATTTGAATATGTTCAAGAATGTACGAATTCTTTTGTTGAGATGCATGGAAAAGTAGTCAAACCTATTTCTGCTATTTCATTTGAAAATGTTCTCAGACCTGAAGAAATAGAGAAAGAGAAATAAACACATATGAATGAGGCTTGTCTTCCTATTTTTGTTCATCAAGAATAAATGATTTTTCATGGTTTTCAAGATCCTGTGGCCACCTTATTACAGTCATCAGTGAAGGAGGAATTTATTTCATCCATAAGCTCAGATTTTGGATTCAATTTTTGTTTTCAGCTGCCAGCTTTTACATTTGTCTGCTTGCTTAAGAAAAATGTGAGCAGAGGAAAATCGTGAAGCCAAATGCTTGCATGGTTTCATTGTCATTATGATTTCACTTGATTGGTATTTAATTTCAGAAGTTAGGGTAGGTAGGTGCGAATAATCGTATTGGTCATTACCTTTTCAGTTTGGATTTTCAGTAGTGTGTACAGTCATATTTTAGTGGTGTATTCAACGTTTAGTCTCCAGTTGAGAGTAGTGTGCAAACTTTGGTTTTCAGTAGACACTGGTGACAGGTCAAAGAAAGGTACACACACATGTTTTGGGAGGAGCCCAATGGATCAGGCATCGGGTCTACGAGTTCTTTTCTACCTCACTGGGAGGATAGCATCCCCATTGGAGCCAATGTTATCACATGCTAATTTGCATTAATTTTTCTGAAGCATCTTGTCCTTGTGCTATCTTTCCACTCATATTTTAAAACTTTTTCACCAACTCCATCAAGATCCCGTCACCTAAATCCTTCACTTGACCAATCATCCAAAATATTCATGTCCTCCATGACTCAAAATTGGCAAATATCCCAAACCTATATCTAGCCTTAATGCTTATCTAAATCCCTCAGTTCCATCACTTCATTCATTTTTACCCTTGTTATCATATTCCTGTTGAAAATTAAAAATATTCCTTTTATTAAGCTTAAGAACCCTTATCCTATCCACAAATTCATGTGATAAGCCTCATGTGCCCAATGTAATGTCCCCACTTTGGGACATTAGGGCATTACAGAGTGGTATGATGACCAGGGTAGCCAATTGGAGATTATAGTGAGTAAAAGAGCTATTGAGGGATATTTTGGGGATCGGCTTGCATCGCTCATCCTATTTCATCATTATGATCCATCCCACATAGATTGTATTTGGTTCCATTGCATTCCGACGATTTCCATGATTTTGAGTATTTTGAGCTATAAGTTAATTAAATTCACTGAAGAGATCATTTTGGGAACAATACTTAGAGGAACCTCTTAGTGTAATATCTCATTAGAATCGGAAGTAACAACACTACAGGATAGGATGACGAGAAGTGACTTTCAGTGGCCAGGGAAGCCACAAGGAGAGATAAGGTTATTTTTTCAGACATAAAAAGGTTAATTAATTAATTAATAATAAATAAAATGAAAGTCACTTTGGAGGGACAAGGTGAGAAGGCAGTATAAAGGAGAGGCAAGGGCCTCTATTCTCTCATTCATGTATGATTATCTTTTGATATCTGGCTTCTATCTAGTGAGCCCAACATTGGGGGTTTTGAGGGTTTTGACTTAACAAACCCTAGAGGACGATTCAGTGGTGAAATATTCCACCTAGCTTCTACAAGCTTGGTCCCGGGGATGAAATAATCCCCCACACCATTCTAGTTCAGATCGAATCAGTGTAAGAGGGTTCTACACCAACCATAGTCACATGAAGAGAAGGAGGGTGCACCATTGGGGGTTTCCAGCAAGGGGGCCTCACCATTCATTGAAGGAAGGTTCATTGTAAAAGTTTGAGAGGTCTCTTGGATATTTGAATACTTGGGGTTTACTTGCAAGGCCTTGGCCATGATTTTTAGTGCCTCTGGAGATATTTTTATGGTCAACATGATTCCCTAGAGCATTGGGGTGAATTGGAGAGGAGGGAATTTTTGAGATTCAGATCTATTCAGGTTGGAGATGTTATACTTCAAATTTAACCTGGAGACTTCACCTAATGACTTGTAGTGTCTCGATCTATCTTCCTAGTGAGTTTCAGGGAATTTGGAGGCCTCCTTCACCAGGGCCAAATTATTGGGCACATTTAAGGTTTCAGGAGGGCACAACTTCATTGGAGGATTCAACATTTGTAGGAGTTTCCACAGTATTTAGGCCTGAGACTTCAGGAGGGGAATCCTATCACCCCGATCTATCATTTGGCGAGTTTGGACTCATTTGGAGGCTTTCTTCAGTTGGGCCAAGTTATTGAGGATTTCAGTCTTCCATCATGGCGTGGCCTTCCCATTTGGGGGTTTGGTATTGCTTATGGCCTAGATCTCTTCAAGTATTTGGTCTTCATAGTGTATCCAGCCTTTGGAGGCTTCTATCATCTTCCCAGGATCATTTTGTAGCAACTCCTATTATGTTTATTGGATCCATCTATTGATCATTCCAGATCTACATCATCATTGTATCAGGTTCTTATTATTATGAATAAAGATTAAATCTACATCATTTTGGATTGTCTATCATATTTTTGATCTTTCATATGGTTTTGGTATGTCACATTGCTTTATCTATTTACCTGTTGCTGCAAATACACATATAAACCTTCGGTATAACCCTAAGCGCAACCTAAAGAACCATAGTAAGAAAAGTGTTTGACGAAATTTCGCACTCGGTAAAAGTTTTAAAACTCACCCAAAACCATGATGTTCCTCGCATATTGGCTTGGGAACATTACACCAAAAGTCCTTAGAAAACGGAAAAAGGGTTTATTATTAATAATATAAATATATTAATATTAATATTTAACCCAATATTTAATTCATGACCTCACATCAAATCATGGGCACGAATCTTAAACTAAGTGGAAAAGTCAAAGGATGGATGGAGGGTGCACATACATTTCGGGAGTTGAAAGTAAACAGATGTTATTTATTTGAAGGCATGCTGAAATACAAACCACTGGGTTTTAAGTGGGGGACGTGTTCTTACGTGATGCATTTTGGGGGTAAAAGTGGTGTGGGTTAAAAACACTCTTCCCAAGATCGAAATAATAAATGAAACCATTTATCTTATGGTTTATGTGTGTTTCAATACTAATCAAGGAATTTCCAACAAATTTCTTCCTCACGATGGAACATTATGTTTATTTCCATGGAAAATAATTAAATTGAAAATGCACGTGAAAGGAAGATTTGGATAATTGTTTATCCAAAGGTTTTACAAAAGTAAAAGAAGAGGATTAAAAGTATTTTACCAAATATGGTAACCAATACATGGTTTTTAAAACCATGGGAAACAAACCAGTAAATGGTTTTCACAGTGAAATGGTAAATTGGGCAAAACAAGACATGGTTTTCAAAACCACGGGAAGCAAAGAATAAATGGTTTTTCAAAACCACGGGCATGAGTTAAAATATGGAAATTTAATTCTACAGGATAAAAAACATTTGGGAATTATTTTTATTCAAGTATATTATTCCCAAATATTTAAGGAGAATATGGATAAATGAAATTAGATTTGAAAGAGTACAAGTGACATTTCAATGAGAATGTGGCAAAGGAAGGAGTTGAAGTGTCAGAGGAATCGACAGTTGGATCATTAAACATTTTTCTGTTAATCATTATACTAATTTCTCTTACCAAAACTATCATCTGTAATCATTGTACTCATTTTTAGAAGCTGAAATGTTTCATTTCAATTATTATAATCGGTTTCACACCGAAGGAACTCAAATTGTATAAATATTAGAAGTTCTGAATGTATTAATGTTGGAAGAAGTGCAAGGGCATCTCTTAGTTTTTATGAACTCAATTGTAATTTTCTGGAGCTGAATTGAATACATATGCATAAGCTCTTGAAGTCTCTATGAAAATAATCTAATGGTGGTGATATGTGTTTTGTGTCCTCTCCTTGTATGTATTTCCTATGTTATTTAATTCCATTTGCACTTTCTTCTGTTTAAATTGGATAGTTAAAAGCTCATAATTCATCTTGTGATGCTCTTGACATAAGCAATTTAAACTATGTAATTTTCTTCCTAACTAATTTAGAATTCATTTCAGTAATGCTTTGATGCAGTTACTTGTTTTCTCCTTCTTACGCTCAACATAAATACAATTTATAACTCAGATTCATCACCTCATTTTTCCTTTATCCTCTATATATTTCTATCGGCCAGTCATTGTTTTCATTCACTTTCATAATTTTGACTCCATATCCCTAAGTGTTCCTCCCCTTCCTTGCCAGCAAATTTATAAAAAAAACCCAAAACAAACTAAATCTAGCCATTGATTTCCAAAGAAACACCAAATGACACGAGAAAGGCCTCTCTGAGCTGAGCAGGCTAGTTCCGAACTCTAAAGTTGGTTGAAAAGGTTACCTCTATCATTTTTCTATCATTTGGACAAATGTACAGAGTGCTAACAGAATCCATGCCTTAGATGATCACACTGTTCTCTTTAGTTGTTTCCTTCACAATGATTGAAGCTTCTTTGACGCCTCGAGGTAGAATGTCTTCTTAATGATAAATATCTTCTGCATTCATTTTTCTTTGACTCTTTCTCATCATGGTCCCTTCCTTTGAGAATGTTTGGATAGTTCTTAGTCTTTTTTTAATTATTATTTTTTGGTAACCTAGAATACTTCTCTTAAACTTTATTTACTCATTGTGTGGAGCTTCCTCTCTCTTCAATTCTCTTGATGGAATTTGCATATTCTTTGCATGAGGCCTCACCAATGTATCTAAGACCTTATTTAATGAATGGTGACCTTTGACAATTGATAATATTTTATAGTACTTGATAAATCTTCAAGTTCTTGTTGAGCTTGTCAAATTGAACCCTCAATGACATGACCTCTTATTCAAGATTCACACAATTTATTCTTTCTTCATCATCTGGATATTCATTACTTCTTCTTTTATCTTCTCTTCTTCAAGTTGGGTTTTCAAGGAGATGATTTCATCTTCAATTCTTCTTTCTTTTTGATTAAATTTTTCTTCAAATTTGTTTAATTCCTCATATATTTCCTTAAGATTACTTATCAAAATTTATTTTCTCTTTCATGCTTCCTTTCTTAGTGATACTATTTCATCTTCCAAATAAACACTTCTTTTCTTCCTTCTGATTTTTGAGTGTTTCTTCAATCACTTTGGCTTCTTCCAGCTAAACATTTTGACTTAGGATAATATGTTGAACCTCTTCAAAAAACAATTAGGGTTTTCAGAACCCTCCTTTAGCTTGATCAATTCTTCCTTGAGAGACATTTTTTCCCTCCTTTCCCTTTTTAGTTCACTTAAATAATTGATTATCTCTCCCTCAAGATATACGTCACCTTCTTCTTCATAATCTTCTTTTGGATCTATCTGATCTAATGAACTTCCTTCTTCTTGTTCAATCTCAACATCTTCTTTATCTTGACCAACATGCTCTAGCTCTATGATAAGAGTATATTCCTTATAGTAGATATTATGTAGCTTATCCCAAAGCTCTTTAGCTGATGAACATTTTCCCACTTTGAATTTTACCAAATCAGGTAATCCATCCATGATAACATCCACTTTTATTTTTTTGTTCCTTTTTAATTCCTTCTTGGCTGTAGTATTCAAAGGTATCTTTGAAGTAGTGTATCCTATAAAAACTGAGTAAAAAACATCATATACATGTTCCTCTAAAAATACTCTCATCCTTCTATTACAAAAGGTATATTTATGACCGTCAAACAGTGGTGTTCCATTATTTGTGCACTCCATGAATTCCATGATCTTCCTTTCAGTGGTTATACTATTTCTGAAGGACCTGCTCTGATACTAATTGTTAGAATATTCACCAATACTAAGAGGGGGGGTGAATTAGTATTGAGCACCTTTTACCATTTTAACCATAACATGTAAACATTAACTTATCAACAATTCCATTCATCTATGATTTCATTTAACATATCATAAACATATAACCAAATATGCACAACACACAATAATTTTACGTGGAAACCTGAATGGGAGAAAACCATGATTTTTTTTTTAATATATATCTTCAATATTAAATTCACAGGGAGAACCAACTTCCAATATTCTCCTACACCAATAGGAAGGAGGCACCAACATGCTATATACAAGCTCCAGCATGAAGGAATCTACAACTCCCTAGATTCTCCAGCTCCAACTGGAAGGAGGATCCAACCCCCAAGTTTATACACTCCAACCTGAAGGAACTTACAACTACCTGAATTCTATAGCTCCAAATGGAAGGAGGATCCAACCCCCTATTTTACAGGCTCTAGCATGAAGGAAGATATGAATCTCTATATTCCATGTCTCCAAAAGGAATGAGACTCCAATCCCCTTTCCTTTCCTCTTCCTTCCTCCTTGAAATATAAATGGAGACTCAACCTGTCACTATTGTTGTCACTGATATTGATACATCATCATCATCAAAACCTATCACTATTATTGTCACTAATACTGATACATCATCATTAAAACCTGTCACTGCTACTATCACTAATACTGATACATCATCATCAAAACATGCCATTATTACTATCACTGATACCAATGCATCATCATCAATACTGATACATAATCAAAAATAGATCCACCACAACATCAACATCATCAAATTGGATCCATTTATAAACTAGGTCAACATAAATATCCTAGGTCCACATGGGTCCACATATAAACTCTGACATCACTTCATAAATTTAGCTCGAACACATGTTTGGGATTAGTTTTTGGATTAGTCATAAACCCTAAATTCCAACAAGTATAACTCTATACTTGTAATGAATCAAGGTGTGAAACTTGTACCCAATTGTTATTGGATAAATCCGTAAGTGTGGACACAAACCGATCTCCCTAGATCCACCTGTATCTAGAACAAATCAAGATAGAACATGACTCTTTCCCTAGATTTTAACTATTGAATTAAATAGGAGGTAATAACAAAGGACATACCTTATTATCACTTCCTTTGGTCTTTGTTGCTCCTGCTTCACTCCAGTGCTCTCGTATAGTCAAGAACAAAAAAATACAAACCAACCAAAGTGAAGAAAGTGCAATCTATTCAACAGTTAATCTATGTATATGATCAAGGAGTTATACAATAAAGTGGAATTAGCTTTATGGGAAAGGGACATATTACTGTATCATATTAATGGAAAGTAAAGATTACAACCCGAGCCTTGATGTTGCAAGCTTCCTTTCGATGGCCCTTGGCTCCAACACACACACTTGCTCACTTGCATGAAGAAGATCAACTCCCTTGGATGAAATTGTTGGAGTCTCCTAGCTGCTGTAGCATCAGTCCTTCACACAATTCTTTCACTAATTATCCAATAATTCTTGCTTCTCTTTGCTTCTAACTTTTTCCATGAGAATTCACTCAATTATATAGGAGAGAATGAATTGGTTACTTGGATAAGAATGATCCCAAAATATCAGGGAATCCAGTACTAGGATAACCATTCGAATGCCATCTCATCCTTCTAGAAGATTCCCTTCTAGAAGCTTCGAGAAATCATCTTTTTCCTTGCTTTATAAAGAGTTCGCACCCTACCAGTTCAACACAGTGCGAACTTCTCGCACCCTGGCTTAAGGCAGCCTGCGAGAATCATGCATTCTCGCAGGAAAATATACTAGCAGCCTATGAACAGTCCTCAAAAATGTGATTTTTGGAAAGAGATGAAGGTAACTTTTCTCAGAAGAAAGTTCTAATGAAAATCCTAAGTACACCATAATCAATACATCATCATGATGACCAAAATCATGGGTAACACCAATATTCTTTGATATATTCTTAGAAATTCCTCCAAGTTTATCTCCTTGACTCATCACATAAAAGGAGATATCGAGAATATGGAAAACCTTCCTAAATTCTGGCCTATTATGGAGAGCGAATTTTTACAACATGCCACACACTCAATATTTGATATCTAATTCTAAAACTCATTGAAAAAATACTACAAACTATGCAATTTCCAATGCAATTGGTCTCACAAAGTTTGGATCCTCTATGAATAATTTATGATTGTTTTACCCGAAACACTTGTTTGACACTATTTATAGGACTAGTCAAAAACCCTATCTTGCATATAATGTATCTCCAAAAGTGAAAATTCCTAGAATCTTAAATTTGTACCACATGTACCTTGATATGTCGTCTCAACATCCTCTAAGTTTCAATATCTAAATCATTCTAGAAACAAAGTTATAGAGTAAATGGTAAGATGAATTTAAAAAAAACATACCTTAGAACACATCATCACAAGACTTCATCTTCCCTTGGAATTTCTCCCTTCTTCACTTCATATTCGCTCTGAAATTCACTCATTTACTTGACCTTGAGACAACTTGTAAATTCTATTTTGCAACAATTTTTTCTCCTTTACCTGACTTTAGAGCCAACTTATAACTTCTTGACCTTAGATTCGAGGCTTTTTGGCCATACTTCGGGGATTCATCTTTAAGAGGGAATAAATTCTCAATTGTGAGGAACCACATGGCGTGCCACCTATCGTTGGAGAAATCTTGATAAGGAATATCAATCAATGGATGTTTTTCATGCATTTTAAATGTCCTTCATACTCGTTTTATTCAATCAAATTCAGGCTTCATGACCACACCTCTGGGGATTCTTAACCACTTAACCATATTTTCAAGGCTTATTTAGAGTTATTCAAATCATTTTCCCATGAGGGACATGCTTAAAGTTACGCTATAAGGGGACCACTTTGGAGTGTTCTTCAAATAAACCCATCACTTCTATCTTCTTATAAACTTTTTCTAGGGTTGACATCAATGAAAATAAATTTCCCAATAGAAACATCCACAACTAATCAAGTGTTGAGGGAATTTTTTTTTTGAAGGGAAGGGGCATGCTAATCCCCTAGAAAAATCCCCATTTTAATCATAAATCCCAATGTAAATCCCTAGACATTGATTTGTTGTATTTCTATTGTTATATTAATATTGTAAGTTAGACCTTTTAATTGTAATTGTACCCT
>JASDQU010688871.1:8871-43683 GCA_032191745.1 Picea mariana
TCCTTGGTATATATAGGAGACTAGGAGGTTTTAATGGCCTAAAGCCGACATAAATAAAATAACATTACTAATATAAATCACAACTAATGGCCTAAAGCTGACATAAATAAAATAACATTACTAATCTAATATGCCCCAATTAAGTGGTAATGAGCCAATATTAGGGCTTAACAAACACTTAGTCAAATTTTCATAAAAATGGATGTAGAGCTATTCACTACACAATAACCTTTTTCTAGTCAGCACGTCGGTAGTTATGCATTCTCCAAGATGCACCTTTTCCGATCCAAAAAACCACATTTTTCAATACTTAACCATATTTTCAATCTCAATGTGGATCTCCTTACCCTTCCTCATATTCGCATTTATAAGTCTGTAGGTCCGTAGGTCCGCATTTCTATGTTATACATTTTTTACTTCCCATTCCTCATTTTTCACTTTTGTACTTAACCTTTTTCATCTTCCATGACATCACATCACTACTTTCCATCAAATTTATTGTCCTCGCCACATTTGATGCCACTTGTATAAGCATAATACTGTTATTACATTCATGACATATTCGTTAAATATTGCAATAAATCCAAATCTCATGTAAGCTGACAATAGTCTCTCTTATCATACACCAAAGTCTCTCTTATCGTGCACCAAATTCTCTCTTATCGTACACATCCTCTAGGGAGAATTGTTTCCTAATAATCTTAGGGAGAGCCATGAATTAAGATTATAGCCACTTTCTAACTTGGCATTGTGATGTTGGTACTGTGATGTAAGAGATAATTATATCATTATCACTATTTGGAAGGACTCTCTATTCTTTTAATCCCTTGGAATTGTCAAACTAGCATTTACATGAATTGTATCATCATATATGATTGTAACCTTCACCACGTAGATATGTATGAAGGTAGTATTGTTTCCTAAAATGTAATGCATATTTTGTTATATTCTCAATGATCCGGATCTATTGCATTTTGAATGATGTGGCATTTTCTTTTAGGGTTCATCATGTATATATGAATAAGTTTGGTAGCACTATTCACTAATTGAATATAGTAAAAAAGTGTCTACATCTTTGCTTCCCTCTTTTTCTTTGATTTTTAATCCTGGAATTAGCTTGGATTTAATTATATAATTAAAAATTTAGCAACATAGTTTGAATATGTTAGAGTTATTACATCATGTTGTATAGAACCATCAAGTTTTTCAAGATTATGGTGGTAGTTTGTAATTGTGGTGGATGGAGCCATCAATTATGGGAAAAAAATTCAAAGATTCTAGGGAGAGTTTGTGGCACTGGTTGCAGGAGTGACATATTATGATACCTTTTAAATGGTGTTGTTTCTGAGAATTATGGTGGCTTATAAATGGTGCAAATGGAAGATGAATGAAAGCTTCTGAAAATCTCATGGTGCTAATGAAACCAAATAATTGATTTGCTATGTTGCACAAGTTTCTAGAATGTTAGGAACATGGATACAAGTATCTGAAACAAGTAAAAGTTTCCCCCAAACTTACAGAAAGCCTGGAGTTGGGAGAGAAAATAATATATATTAAAAAAAAATTAAATTACAATGTATCGAGATAATAATTATATGAATATATTTAACACAATATTGAAACTTTAATATCCATAAAGATTTGATTAGAAAATGAGAAACAAAATTGAAAATATACATACAAAGTTTTAACATATTTTTAAAATTAAACTTTACATATATAAACTTCAAACATATTTGTAAATTTGAAACATTATTCTTGTTCTAATTGGAAAAAGCTAAATAGTACTACTCTTGTAATGTGAAAATAAAATAAAATTCAATGTTATGGTTGGTTGATAGCAACAAATAACAGGAGCAAATGCTTGCCATGGATAGGGTATTGATTTATTGGACTTTCATGTTTAGTTTCGGCTTGAAGGAAAACATGCATGCATTAAAAAAATTTCATATTCACGCTTATAAAGTGAGTAGTATTAAGTTGTTTTACTTGAATAATTTTTAAAATAATATTTAGTGTACTTTAGTCTTTGTTTTATAGTGATATTTTAAATAAATATAATGAAAATATTTGTAATAAATTATGTATTTGTAATCATGGAATAAACATATTTACATTTTAATTTAAAGCTCTCTATTTCAGAAACTAGTTCCCAAGCTCCATTTCCTTGATGTTGAAGTTCCCAAAAATATCCCAAGTTCCCAAAACAATTCCCAGCCAATTGGGGACATTTCCTACTAGTTCCCAAGTTCCCAGAATGTTGGAAACAAGTTTCAGAGATGCTGAAAATTCCAGGAGCAGTTCACGTGCAACTATGTTTATATAATAAAGAATGTTGATTGATGCAAGAAGAAAAAGAAAAAAAAAGAATTAGAGAATCAAAGATTGGGAAGAAGAGGGGAAATAGTAGAAAAAAAGGGTTTGAAGAGACAATGTGCTTAAAGATTAAAGGATGAAGGAGATATAGAGCCTCACCATGAAGAGTAGAATATTTTCCATGAGCCAAAGACATGTACAAATATTACAAATGAGTAAGAACACACCAAAATATTTGAACTGAGATTTTATAGTTCATCCTTTGTATATAGTCAATTGTGCTATGTTTTTGAGTGGATGCATGTTTTGTTTATAAGATAATATGATACATTTTGATGCTGATTTTCTTCCATTAATAAATATAGCAAAATGGAGTCATATCTATCACAATAATTCTACATGGGTGAAGTTGATTAATCACCATTCGAGTGTAGGAACACTTGAATATAAATGAGGGTATTTTAAAGTCTTGGCATAAGGTTAAAACTGAGAAAGTAATTAATTTTTTCAATTTCTTGTGGAACCAAACACATGTGTTGAATGTTGCATACAAGAACTTTGACTGGTTCTTTATGCACAAAGAAAATACATTTAAATAAAAGAGTAAAATTCCACTTGAGATACATACAAGTCTTGCATTTCACTAAGTATGGTTCATCATCTCACTTAAGTGAGTCCTGTAGCTTTGACAATTTTATTTGTAGAGTTAACAGTAAGGTTCTCATTTATTAGGGTTTTCCATTTGATTGAATGACATAGAGGGTACTTGTGTGATCTCATGAGATATCTTTATGATTGTTGTAGTTTCTTCTTGGTGGGAAAATCCTTGGAATCTAGACAATGTGTTGACTATAGTGTTGCATTCCTTTCTTGTTAGTTAAATTTTTGTTTGATTACCAATAATGGATTTCCTTTAGTAGATAGATTAATAAAACCTCTGTCACTTCATCACACACACTTAGATGTGTCAAGATTAGTGTTAAGATCTATCCAGAGTCACTTCTATGCACATAGACACTTTGTCTAGATGCAAGAGTGCAACAACACCATTTAGGGTTATCATGTTTGATGTCAATGTGAGTGCATGAGCTTTAGGTTAATCGAGAGTTTGGGGATTTACTCTTAAAGATGAAAATTCCACTTTAGGTCACTAGCACACACCTATGAGTTTTTGAGTAACCTCATTTGGATGACTGATTTGAATGCCAGTTTGGGTAAATTTTATATTTACTTTTACATAGCACATGAATTTGGTCATTATCTAGTATTTGAATTCCTTTTATAACCATAGACTAGTAATGAAGATGGGATAGATCCTTGACATGTGCATGCATACACTAATGATCTGGACATGATCACATGCATGGATATGGTATTATGTTCATTCTTAATAGTATTTGTGTGGATTGAGTGGAGTTGTTTATATTTCTTTTATGATTGATATTTTTCATGCTTTGATGAGGTGTTCATAGGTTGATTGTGGTTTGATTGTCTTGTGGATTTGTCATTTTATTGCAAGTTGAAGTGTGTTTTGTTGGAATTAGTTGTTAGCATAGGCTAGAATAGGATTTGATCCTGCATTTCCTGTACTTACATCTATGAGTTTATGAACCCTCTGGTTGACATTAAAATATAACAAAAATTATCACATATAATTTTCCCGACATTTTTGGCGACATTGTCGGGGAGGCGCTAAAGGGATTAATATAGCATAGGTAGTTTGTTTTCGAAAATTCTCTATTTTGTGTGTAATTTAGCTACAATTGCAACTTGGGGGAGGAGAAGCAGTATGATGCAAAGGCACCCTTGCTTCATAATTTCTGAAGGGGTTCTATCCAGGAACATTCACTTTGGTGAGTTTCTCCAAAGCCTCATTTTTGTTTCTTTTATGCAAGTGTGTTTTCTTTTCATTTGATTCATGAAAAGAAGAGAAGCCTAACTTATGTGAAAATATAACTTGGTGACAACAGGATCTTAGTAGCACAGTGGTGCTTTGAGTACATGGTTAATTTTCTTGTATTTTCTTTAATTTTGTTTCCTTTTCATTTCTTCAATATGTTTAAAGTTTTTGGAGTTGTAAGATCCCCCATACACTAACCCCTATGCAAGACAAGACCTACCAACTGGAAAAAGAAGGATGCTTAAGATTCCATTGAAAAAAAGAGGAAATGTTAATCCAAGATATTTATCAAATCCTAGTAGCAGTCAGGATTTCTGCCTCTTAGGAAGAGAAAATATTGACAACAGCCAAGAACATACCCGTACTATGGGAAGTGATAAACAACCAAAAATTTCCATGAGCCACATCTAGAAGCTCCCCCCTGATCATCCTTCCTAGTTTACAGAAGAGATTAGAAAACTATGGACTACATCCAATGGAGAGAAGACAATAGAACCCAACACCAAGGAATTTCCACCACACCCATCATTAGATCCTTTATGCGTTCAATAATTCGATCAAGAATTTCTAAATGGCATGGTCAAGGAGAACATATAGAGTGATCCAAAAGAAGAATTGAACCAAGGACATCTTCACTATATTGAACATTGGTTCCAGAACACCATCGGGTTGAGGTACCACTCTCTTCTTCAACAACTCTTCACATCATATCCTTCAAATCAACCAATATCTCATGCTATAGTATACATTAAAGCATATTTTTCAAACCTAAGTATGAATATGTTTGTAATCCTGTTACACGCATGGATTCATTGGAAATACTCCTACACTTCATCAAAGGGTTTCCCTTTTCAAGTAGAGGAGGACATTGTAATAAATAATTAAATAGAATAGTAAACACAAAAATAAGTCTAGTTGTGAAAACCAGGTAACTAGCACAACTAGACATGAATCTTTCTTGAAAACCGGGACTCCTAACATGAAAGATTCATAATAAGTTATGTAAGTTTATGTTAGTTAAAATATTGTATTGTATTCTTCAAATCATTTATGTTTTTCACTCACGTTGGAGGATGTGTAATTATTTAAGGTCCACCTTCCAATGAATCTTGTCCCATCGACATCAATAGATCATATGGGAACAAGGTTAGAGTCATTTATAGTACCTTCGAGTTTACATGCCTCAATGGTAGACTTCCTCACTGAAGACAAGGGGATACATCAATGTCTCTTGATCCTCTGAACTTGCAGGGGACTCGACATCAACACATATATTCGTAACTTCTTGGTTGTACTATAGTACCCTGATGCTCATTTAAATCACTGGTGAGTGGTCTCGCATTGGTTAAAATTTTCCATTATTGGTTGGTAATCCAACAAAGTTTTTCCATGTTAGACTTCAAGAAAATTCATTCACATGGACTAACTTGTACATACATGCGGATAAAGGTCGAAGACTATATGCTTTCATGGTATCAATAAAATCTTTCAGTAGTTTTTTTTCTCATAGCAACTTGTTCCAAAAAAATGCTGCCACACAGTCCTAAGTAGTTTGCATGAGGGCATGCAAACCATTGGGTTTGGGGGATATCTTCAGATCCCTTCCATATATTTAGATTCTTAACAACATCTCTAGCATTTTCAATACATCTCAGCCAATTTTTCCTTCCTTCAACATGATTCATTTCATCCTCTTTCAATAGATTCATCTCTCATATTCTCAACAGTTCGCATCCTTTCTCACCCTCATATTCAACATTCAACTAGCATACATCAACCCCAAACATTTAGACATCACAAAAAAGGTAACCTAAGGTAAAGAAAGTATAAATCTCTTTAATTTACTAATAATTTGGAAAAATTATGCATAACCACTCCACATTCCACTGCACATCATCACCACTTACAAAGTACCATCACCACTACTTAGTAACCTTCCATTTTCACTCCATCATTAATAGTAAAATTTATACTCTAGTCATAAGACCAAGCAATGAAAATGAAATATATGGTATAGAAGTAAAATACAAAGCAACAACCATAATGTCTTCTCCTTAAACATCATAAAACATTCCTAATTCATGTGAATGTTCTAAACAAGATGATGAAGTCATTGTTTACTATCCAAGCAAATAACTACAAGTAAATATTGGTCTTAAGATGAAAGTAAAGTACAAAGTATAAAAGTTCCCAAGTTCATACTGCCACCATCTTCATCAACCATTCTCCACACTCATAAAAGTGTCCAAGTACATACGCATACTACCACCATCTCCATCATTTCACAAACCGTCCTTTTAACTCATCCACCATCCCTCATAATACACGTCCCTTGCTTTTCCTTTATTTTCATGACAATTTTTGGTGCTCTATTTTGAAGGAAATCAAATATGTTCAATGTGACCATATGATACAAATCAGTTGCACATGTTTCTCCACAAGAACCAACACCTACACAAAGAAACAATGTCACAAAAATATACTTATGTGAAACAAAGTATACAATAAATAGCAAAGGTTCCTTACCATGTTTGCATGAGGACATGCAAATCCTCAAATTTGGGGCAGTGTTGAGCCTTGTTTTTCCCACATTTCTCACATAATAAAACTACCATTCCAATCCATTTGTCTGCACTTCATCCATGATATATAATCATTTCTGTCAACAAGTGTTCCATTTAATAACAAATACATACTTATGGTTAATACATCTAGTTTCTAATGTTTTTAGTGATTAAAGAGGATTTTTACAAGGTTTACTAATGATGGTCTATGAAACATGATTTTTGTACCAACATGTTCAACATTCATGTACCATCATTGCAGTTCTGATACCTGGAATTGTAGCTTAGCCTATTGGTGCATCTCTGGGAAAACATCGAGAATATGGGTTTTCTCCTTGTAGCTTAGCCTATTGGCGCATCTCTGAGAAAACATCAAAAATATGGGTTTTCTCTGCAGCGACATCAAAATGATTTCATGTGTCTCATAATGTGCCCAGGTCGCACATATGGACCTCCAACTCGGAAAAATAGTTCAGCCCAATTTGGCAATAGTTTTCAAACAACATATTTCCACCTCGATTTTTGTGTGAATTAAGATGAATAAAAAAAATATAAGATATGGATTTTGTCTAGAATGTGATAAATTGAGTATAAAGTGGGAGGTTTCTTGAAATCAAGAATAGTTTGATATTTATGGCTGATCCTTCAATTCCATTCTTCCCAAAATGCATAAATTCACCCAAATTTTCCGTTATGCCTAGATTTGAAAAAAAAAACTAAAAACACTGCCCAAATTTCATTTGATTTGAGTTTGGGGGATAAGATTTGGCCCTTCCCATCCAATTTTGTGTACAAATATGTAATCATCAAAGGGAGGTTGGGGGTGAATTAGCTATACTAGGGATCAAATCGATACTTGTATATGGATTGATGTATATTTTGTAACCCTTTTGGTATTGTGTTTTAGTAAAAGCATAAATTTAGTTCAAGGTGTTTTTGTACTCGTAATATCTCGAGTTTTCTCAGCTCACTACCAATATTGGAAAGGGACAATCAGCTCTCCCAGGATGTTGAGCTAAGTATATTAATACTCAATTTACTTGTTAGTTTTGTTTCACATTGTAGAAATTGATTTGTGTTATTGCAATTATTTTCTGTGATAACATTTATTGTGAAGGACTATAATTAAATTAAAGTATTGTTGGCATCCATTGAACCCCAAGATTCAAATCAACTTGTGTTGTTGATATCATAATTAAATAGCTTACCAGTAGTCTATTTCACTATCAATCGTGCTATGTTTCTCAATGAATGAATGTTGTGTTTATAAGCTAATATGATATGTTTTAATGTTGAGTTTTTTCCATTAATAAATACAATACAAGGGAGTCAGATTTATCACAATCATTCAACCTATCTAATGTTGATTAATCACCATTCGAGTGTAGGAACACTTGAATATAAACAAAGGTATTTTAAATTCTTGATGTAAGGTTAAATCTAAGAAAGTAATTAATTGTTTCAAGTCCTTGTGGAACCAAACACATGTGTTGAACACTGCATACAAGACTTTGACTGGTTCTTTCTCCACAAAGAAAATACATTTAAATGAAAGCGTACAATTTCATTTGAGATACATAACGGTCTTGCATCTCACTAAGTCCGGTTCATCATCTCACTTGAGTGAATCCTATAGCTTTGACAATTTGATTTCCAAAGTTAACAGTAAGGTTCTCATTTATTAGGGTTTTCCATTTGATTGAATGAAATAGGGGGTAGTTGTGTGATCTCATGAGATATCTTTATGACTTTTGCAGTTTCTTCTCAACGGGAAAAGTGATGTAGCTCGCATACATGTATAAATTCTAACACCTACAGGACTATGTTCTGCTCTTAGAATGCACATTGGAACTCATATTCGAACACATAAGAGACAATTCATTTGTTTTTGTTAAGACTAGAATAGAAGAATTTTAATTATAGAACACAAATATGCTATGAATCCTTTATTTTATTATTAATTTCATAATTCCCTTTATTACAATGTAATTGAGAAATACATATTTTGTCACTAGACTAGAATTGATTTACTGTGTTTTTCTTATGCATATTATATTGTCTCTTCTCTATGTCATTCTTGGTGGTTGTCAAAGTCACTTCAAATTGACCTGAGGAAAACATTCCTTTCTTCTAGCTCAAATCAACCTTGACAACTTCGTTTCCCCTTCTTTTATTTATTTTCTGTTAATTCATTTGTTTCCCCTTTCGTTCACCAATGATTTCCACTTGGCACTACATGGAATGAATTTGGAATCAACACATCAAGTAGCAGCATAAAAATTCCAAAACAAATCATGTAGCATGGGGTTGCAGTGTAGGAGTTGCAGCACCAATCCTATAGTGTGGAGTTGCAGGGAGTTGCAACACCAATCCTGTAGCATGGATTCACATCATAGGAGTTGTAGCAAGTTGCAACACCAATCCTATAGCATGGAGTCGCAACATAGGAGTTGCAGCGAGTTGAAAAACTATGAATTTTAACAAGGATTAATAGCACAAGTTGTCGATTAGAGTTGCATGCATCCTTATTCATACTAAATTAGCTTTTACAAAATTGAAATTTTTTTGGGTGATGTGGATTTCCCATAACCAAAGATGCTCCTAGATCAGACACCCTTGGTAAGAAAAACATGAGCTTCTAGCTCATGTGGTTGTTTTTCTAGAGGATGAGAGTTTCGCAGGTGCATTATTTCTTCTTCGGAAACCCACAATTCTTCCTTTGATCCTCTATTTTTCCATTTGACTAAATATTCTACATATTCCTTGTTGCGATTTTTTCTACCAATCCTCGTGGCCAAAAAAATTTCCACTTCCTCAGCTCGCTTGATTGGTATTTGTTCCCATCCATCCATAGTACTTTCATCATCACCATTTTCTCCTTCATGGAACTCATATAGATCAACAACATTGAGTATTGGTGATACAATTGGCTATTGGTGGCCACCCAACTATTCAAACTGGCTCCTCTTGTCCATTTTTAGTTCATCACGTTCTTCTGTACTTTTTTGTAATTGTGGGTTCTACACTTATGGGGATGTTTGAATCCCTACACATCTTCCAGGTGGATTTTGGTGGCCTCTAACCTAATCCAACTAGCTTATTTTGTATCTTTTCATGTCAACACATCTTGTTGTACTTCTAGGGCTGTTTTGGAGGCATAAACGATGTTTTTTTGGCTCACCACAATAAAACTATAGAAGAAGTTCAAGTTTGATGATAGAATGTGAAATTATCTGAAATACCTTTCCAATGGGCTATCAAGCGCCTAAAACGAAGGTCGTATGAAAAAGTTACGACCCCGGAAAGTTGAGGTACCAACTTACCCATAGGGGCCCACGTGACTTTTGACGTTTCACCTCCTAGGGTTAGGTTTTTGGATGTCTAGGGTTTTGGAATTCATGAGTAATATCAAAAAGGCATCTAGAGCCTCAATGCAATTCATTTTTCTCAGATGGATGCGCTTAACAACCACATCTCTTCTCAGAGATAGCTACCACCATTTGAGCAAGTGATTCAGTTCTGCAATTTTACAGTTTCACCCTATTTCATTATTCAATGGAAGATATTTTTCACTGGATATATGTGTTATTCTTCATATATCCATTTTTATTGTATTCAGTCTGTTAATCTATTCATTCTGATCCTAAATCTAGATTAGTGGTATCAGAGCGGTCTGCTCTTGATTTATTTTTCTTCATGCATGTCCCTGACAAGATCTGGGTACAAGAAGTTGGGACTCGAACCAATTGAGCCATTACAATATCGGTCGTGCCGAGCTCGAAAACAACCCACAGGGGATGAAAATAAATATGATGGAGTAGGAGATCCTATTAAAATGTTGCTTGAGGAATCCCTAGCGTGACAAAGGAACAAAATGATGGACAACTTTGCACAGATCCTTCGACGGTTGCCCACAGGAGAAGCATATTCATCAAGCAACCATGCAACCACCTTCAACGTATAGGTAAATTTGACATTCCATTATTTGAAGGATTGATAGATGCGAATGTTGTAGATAAATGGTTGAATCTGCTCGAAGGGTATTTTTTGGTCCACAATTTTTCCGATAGGGAAAAGATCACTTTTTCACTCCTTAAGGTCATTCCCCATGTTAAATATTGGTGGGATACTTACTCTGAGAAAAGGGTCATAGAGGAATATGCAATGTTTTTGGTGGCCCCTACATGGGATTCCTTTCGGGATGCCATTAAAGAACAATACTACCCTGTTGGAAGCTATGAGGATCGATACACTAGATGGACCACCCTACGTCAAGAAAGGGACTAGACAGTACTGGATTTCACCAATATTTTCCATACCCTATGCACCAAATTTGGTATCAAAGACTCTGAGCATCATCTGGTGCTCATATACCGCAATTTTTTGCATAGATAAATTCAAACAGAAATGGAGTTTCTGTACATCGCCTCATTTGGCACGGCTTATAGATATGTTGTCAAGATCAAGTAGAAATTTAAGAAGAAAAGGACAGAGTTTGGATCTACAAACCCCTTACAACTGACGCAGGCCAAAGGCAGACCCAACCCACATAGAAAGGGACCAAGTCAAGGGTCATATCAGACCCAATTCCTCCCCTTGCAGAAGCCCAATTTTACTGGTGTATAAGAAGAACGAGACTTGGCGACTCTGCATTGATTATAGAGCCTTAAATAAAATCATAGTTAGGAATCGGTACCCCATTCCTAGGATTCATGACCTTCTTGACCAACTCAAGGGGGGAAATTTCTTCAGCAAGATTGACCTAAAGTCTAGCTACCACCAAGTTCCCATCGAACAAACTGATGTATGGAAGACAACCTTCAAGTCTAAATAAGGTCTCTTTGAATGGCTAGTCATGCCCTTTGGCTTAACAAATGCACCAACCACTTTCATGAGGTTGATGGATGATGTATTGAGACCCTTCACCAACTCCTTTATGGTGCTATATTTGGATGACATCCTCATCTTCAACAGAATGTGGGAGGAGCACATGCGACATATTCAATAGGTTTTGAGCACTCTGCGGCAACACAAGCTATATGCCAACTTGGAAAAATGCTCTTTTGGCATGAACAAGGTCCAATACTTGGGATACATTGTTGATGAACATGGGGTACATGTTGATCCGGATGAGGTCCAATTCATCCATGACTGGCCAACCCCAATCACACTGACCGATCATTGGAACTTCTTGGGACTATCCAACTTCTACCGACGGTTCACGTTGGGATTCTCCCATACTGCATGGGCCCTCAGCTAGGTGACCAAGGGCAGTGGCAAGGCCAAGTTTGTGTGGGGGAAGGAACAACAATGAGCATTTGATGATCTGAAACATTGCTTGTGCTCAACTCCAGTACTCTCCTTGCTTGATCTACAACAACCATTCAAGATTGAGACTGATGCATCTAACTATGTTGTGGGTGCAGTTCTCACTCACCACAATCATCAGGTGGAATACCATAGTGGGACACTCTCAGATATTTTCCAGAAATACCACACCTATGACAAGAAAATTTATTCCATTGTACAATCCTTTCGTCAATGGAAACATTACATTCTGGTAAAGGAGACAATCATACACACTGATCACAAGCCTCTGCAGTTCATACAGACATAGGTGAATTTGTAGAACGAACTCCATCAAAAGTGTTCCACCTACCTATAGCAGTTCCATCTCAACATCAAGTATAATATAGGTGTCTCAAATATTGTCATTGACTGACTCAGTCAACCTCCTGTGGCTGCACTCACCACTGTGCTCCATTATTGTGGACATGAAGCATATGAGTGGCCCCAACTTTATTGGCAAGATCCGGACTTCGCCACCACCTATCATCTCTTGGGTACATGCGTGACTGTCACCGATTTTCACATTCAGGATGAACTATTATTCCAACTAGTCCATCTATGTGTTCCTACAAGTGAGCATGAAAAGATGATTTGGGAATCCCACTACAGTTGGATGGCAGGACATTTTGGCGTGGAGAAAACTATGGACATTCTTTAGAAACATTTTTATTGACCAAAACTTCAACAGGACATCAGCAAGTATATTAGATCTTGCACTTCCTGTGCCATTTCCAAGCCATCCGTCAAGAAGAAAGAATTATGCACCCCTCTTCCCACTCCCGATAATCCTTGGGAATCCATATCAATGGATTACATGTCTCGCCATCCATCCACCAGGCAAGGAAATGATTGTGTATTTGTGGTCATTGATTGGTTTTCGAAGATGGCCATCCTCACAGCCAACAAGAACAATATCACAGCGGTAGATATTTCCAAGCTCTTCTTCGAATGAGTGTGGGTCCACTTTGGGATACCACAGACCAACATATCTGACTGGGACAACAAGTTCCTCAGCACATTTTGGTCGAGTCTCTAGTCATTGTTGGACACCAATCTCACAAAATCCACTTCTTTCCACCCCCAAACAGACGGCCAAAAAGAGGTCATTAATAGGATGATTGTGCACATCCTGCACATGTACAACTCTAAGAATCCACATACATGGGACAATATTCTCCCCTATGTTCAACACAGTTACAACAGGGCTCTCCATAGCTCCATCGGCCATATCCCATTTCAGGTGGGGATGGGATTCCAACCCTTGGGACCCATTGATGTTGCACTTCCTCTTGCTACCACACAGATAGACTCTTCCCATTATTAGTCTGTGATCAACAAAGCCACCAGATTCATTGAGCGGATTTAGCACATCCGCCAACAGGTCCAAGAGATTTTGTAGAAATCCAATGCTAAGTACAAGAAGTGCCATGATCAACATAGGGTACCACGCTAGTTTCAAGTTGGTGAAAAAGTCTGGCTACATTTGAAGAAGGAGCATCTCACAGGGTCCCATCAGAATCTCTGCCCACTTCGCTATGGGCCTTACACTATCACCAAGGTCATGGGTATCAATTCTTTTGAGCTCAACACTCCACCCTTCCTTGGATTGCACCCAATGTTCAATGTGGACCTCCTTCAACCATATTTTCCACCATTATTGGATACCTCAAAGATCGCAGAACCACTGACACCCACATATCTCAACCCTGATTGCATGGAACAAACATCCATTGATCAGATAGTGGATACATAGGTCAAGGACACTCGCCAACAGAGGATCCAACTTTATCAGGTTTTCAAGGTAGGGCAACTCCAACACCAAGGAAAGTGGCTCACCCAGGGCCAAATCCAATATAAGTTTCCTCACCTGATGGGGGAACTCAATTCAATGGAGACCATTTATTCTTAAGGGGGGAGGATTGATCCAGTTGGCTATTGGTGGCCACCCACCTATTCTAACTGGATCCTCTTGTCCATTTTTAGTTTAGCACATTCTTCTATACTTCTTTGTAATTGTGGGTTCTACACTTATAGGGTTGTCTGAAGCCCTACACATATTCTAGGTGGATATTGGTGGCCTCTCACCTAATCCAACTAGATTATTTTGTATGTTTTCATGTCATCACATCTTGTTGTACTTCCAGGGCCATTTTGGAGTCCTAAACAATGTTTTTTTTGTCTCTCCACATTTAAACTATAGATGGAGTCAAAGTTTGACATCTGAATGTGTATCTCTCTAAATGACCTTTCCAACAGGCTATCAGGTGCCTAAAACAGAGGTCTTATGCAAAAGTTNTGTCTAGGGTTTTGGCATT
This sequence comes from Picea mariana, assembly GCA_032191745.1. Lineage (NCBI taxonomy): Eukaryota > Viridiplantae > Streptophyta > Pinopsida > Pinales > Pinaceae > Picea > Picea mariana. Next base: position 23,316 of record JASDQU010688871.1, read on the forward strand.
CATGAGTAATATCAAAAAGACCTCTAGAGCCTCATTATAATTCATTCTTCTTAGACAGATGCGTGTAGCAGCCACATCTCTTCTTAGAGATAGCTACCACCATTCGAGCAAGTGTTTCAGTTTTTCAGTTTTATAGTTGCATCCTATTTCATTATTCAATAGAAGATATTGTTCACTGGATATATGTGTTATTCTTCATATATATGTGTTTATTGTATTCAGTTTTTTAATCAATTGGTTCCACTCCTAAATCTATATCAGTTGGAGATATATCAAACTTTTCTGGAAGTTCCAACTGATAAGCATTATCAAAAAATTTCTTCAAGATTCTACACGGTCCTATTTTTTTATACTTTAGTTTTTTATAAGTACTTTTGGGAAATCATTCCTTTCTCAAGTGAGCCATGACTAACTCACCTTCTTTAAATATTTTTTTTCTTCGTTGTATGTCTATCCTATGTTTATACTTGTTATTGCTTTCATGTATTTTATGTTTCACCTGCTCATGCAATTCATGCATAATGTTTGCAAAATCATGGGCATCAAACCTCCTTTTATCTCCTAGATCTAGTAAATCATCCAAATACACCACCCCTTTAGGTGACCTTCCATAAACAATTTGTCATGGGATCTTCCCTATACATATGTTCATTGAATGATTGTAAGCGAATTTGGCTTGTGCCAAAGCTAAATCCCACTGGCTAGGATTTTCCCCACTCAAACTTCTCAATAATTTTACTAAACTTTGGTTCACCACCTCAGTCTGCCCATCTATTTTTGGATGATAGGACGAAATGTATAGCACCCTAGAACCCAACCTTGTCCAAATTTTCCTCCAAAAGTGACCAAGAAAACTTGTGTCTTTGTTAGAAGTAATAGTCCTTAGTGGACCATGTAACCGTACCACTTCTCTGAAAAACAAGGTAGCCACTTCACTAGCATCACTTATCTTCTTACATGCTACAAAATATGACATTTTTGAAAACATATCTACTACTACCATTACATAATCATACATCCTCTAGGTCATAGGTAGTCCCAAAACAAAATCCATGCTTATATCTTCCCATGGCCTATCAGGTACTGGCAATGGAGTGTAAAGTCTTGTATTTTGACTTCTACCCTTAGCCAATTTACAAAATCTACAACACTCAACAAATTTCCTGACATATTTGTTGATGTTGGGCCAAAAGTATTGTTCCTTCACCAATGATGTGGTTTTTTCCATTCCACAATGTCGTCCTAAATCACCATTGTGTAAATCTCTAATGAGGTTCAACCATATGAAACTCTGTGGAATACATAACTGTTGGTTCTTAAACAAGAATCCTTCTTGAATGTGGTACTCTAAGAATGGTGTTCGGTTCATACTCCATGGATCTCTACATGCCTTCCAAGCCTCTGCAAAATATGCATCATCTTCATACAACCCTTTCACACATTCCAAAATTACCACTGCAACTAAAATGGTGTTTAGCAATATTGTCCTTCGAATTAATCCATCAACAACCTTGTTTGACTTCCCTGACCTGTGTTTCAGAACAAACGTATAACTTTGTAAAAATTATACCCATTTATAATGTTTTTGATTCAATTTACCTTGGCTATTAATGTACTGCAATTCCTTGTGGTCAGTAAACAAAATAAACTCCTTTGGAAGCAAGTAATGTTTCCACTTATCAAGGCCTGGATGATAACATAAAATTATTGATCATAAAAAGAGTATTTCTTCCTCATTTCATTCAAATTTTCACTAAAAAAGGTTAATGATATACCCTCTTTGCTCAGAACTTCTCCAATTGTTGTCCCACTTGCATCATAGTCTACTTGAAATACCTTATTGAAATCTGGAAGTGCCAATATTGGTCGTTCGATCACCTTTTTTTCAAATATTCAAATGACTTTGTTGTTGTTTTTGTCCATTGAAATGTTCCTTTCTTCATGCATTCAGTAAGAGGCGCACAAATTTGAGTGAAATTTCAAATGAACTTCCTATATAAACTCATTGATCCATGGAAAATCTGTGCGTCAAAAGTGCATTTAGGTTTCTGCCAATCCAATATTTCTTTTACCTTCTCGGGATCCATCTTTAAACCTTCTTTGGAAACCACAAAACCAAAGTGTACAAGATATTTTTGTAAAAACATACACTTCTTTATATTTATCAACAATGTCTCCTCTTTCAATAGTTCTAACACCTTATTCATGTGCTTCAGATGTTCCTCTTTGCTCGTAATTAAAATCAGAATGTCATGTAAATATACGACAACAAACATTCCCAAAAACGATTTCAGAACTTCGTTCGCCGACCTCATGAATGTGCTAGGTGCATTAGTTAAACTAAAGGGCATAACCAACCACTTGAACAACCCATCTTTTTTCTTGAATGTTGTCTTCCATTCATCACCTTCCCTTATTTGTATTTGATGATAACCACTCTTCAAATCAATCTTCGTGAAGTACTTAATGCCACTCAATCAGTCCATGAGATCATCCATTCTTGGTAAAGGAAACCTATATTTAATGGTGATTTTATTAATATCCCACGAATATGTACACATCTTCCACTCAACATTATTTTTTGATGTCAAAACTACTAGTACTACACAAGGACTCTAATTTTATCGAATTAACCCTCTGTCAAGTAACTCCTGTACTTGTCTATTTACCTCTTCACTCTTTGTTGGAATCATTCGGTAAGGTGCTTTATTTGGAAAACTCGACCCTGATATCAGGTTGATCTGGTGTGATACACTTCTCAATGGAGATAATCCTGTTGTTAAATCATCTTCTATGATTTCCTTAAATTCTTTCAACAAGTGTTGAAACTCAGCTGATATGAAATCCCTTTTCTTCATCCTCTCAATCCTTTTTGGAATTATAGTAAAAAAACAACCACTATGTTTCTTCTCTATTAGAAAATACTTAGCAAAACATAACATTATTTGACTTTTGCTTCCATGCATATTCTTGTTGTTACTTTCGTTCATAAGTTCATTGTTACTGTTGTCCATCCCCTTCCTGTTGTTATTGTCCATATTCTTTTCTGACATTGGTACCAACTTATAATGTTGACCACCCTTTCCAAATTCATATGAATTCTCTCTGCCATCATGTAATACTTTTGTATAAAACTCCACGGTCTCCCATGAAATACATGACATGCATCCATCTCTATCACACTGCATAAAACTTGTTCGTTGAAACTTCCAATTTGGAAACTCAATAAACATTGTTCAGTCACGGTCACTTCATGTCCCTTTTGCAACCATGAAACTCGGTATGGATTGGGGTGTGGAATTCATTTCAACTTCAATTTCCCCATTACTTCAGTGGATACAAAATTTTCATTACTCCCTCCATCTATGACCAGATGAAAACACTTATCACGAATTTTACATTTAGTCTTGAACACTCTCTTTCTTTGTTCGGGTTTTGTTACTTCCTTTTTCCTAGAATTGAGTAATACTCTTATCAACATCAGGTTTTCTCCTTGTTCTTGATGGAGTACTTCCACATTCAAACTAGTTGTTGTTGCCTCATCTGCTTGGGTGAATTGCATCCTAGCTTCATTTCTTCTTGATATGTTCTACTTCTCTTGACATGTCGATGCTTTGTGTCCCTCTACTCAATAATTATAACATGTAATTACATACTTACCGTGGCCAAAACCTTTTCCTTTTCCAACGCTTATTCATACTCTTATACGTTTACTGTTGGTCTCCTCATCCTCCTTCTCATTATCCTTAGTATCACTTGCTCTACCTCTAGTTACTTTTCCCTGGACCTTATGTCGTATTCTTCCGTCAAACTTTTCTTCCATCTTCAAAGAAACCTGGTAGGCTTCGTCTACATTTCAAAAGTAATGTGTACTCATATCATCCTGAATCTGGTACTTCAGTACATTTACATATCTTTCCAATCTCTGATACTATGGTTCTTTCATCCCTGATTTGAGTGACAACTTGAAGAATTCGTTTGTATATTCACACACGGATGTCTCTTTTTTACTGAGATTATGTACTTGTTTACACAAGTTCAACAGGTAGTCAAAAGGTAAAAATTTATCTTTGATATTACTAACCATTCTCTTCCAAGTTTTAATCTTCTCTAATCTATGATATACTCTATCTTTTGGAAGCATATCCCACCAAAGTGCAACATATCCTTGCAACTTTGTAATGGAAAAATGAACATGATTTGGATATTGAACACTCTCAAATTCAAAGTATCTTTCGAGCTCGCCTATCCAATCTATAAGAGTTTCAACCTTCAAACTACCATCATAGCATGAAACATCAACCCTCATGCTACCTATGTTACTCAATAAGGATATCAAACATGTTGTTGGTTCCCCTTCCTCAACACTTTGTTCAACTTTAACCTCTTCTTCAGATTCAAAATCTAACTCAACTTCTCCATTTCTTCTATTCTCTAACTCTTCTATTCTTCTTCTTATTATTCAAGTTCACTATTTCTCGCACCTCCTCGTGCTACTCCTTCTATTCATGGTGGAATCCTTACTATTTGTCTTACATCCCTCACTCGTACCAACATTAATAGGCCTTACCTCTGGGCACTGTACTCTCACAACTCAAGAACCTAAACCTGCTCTGATACCACTTGATGCAGCTCACATACCTGTAGCAATTCTAACACCTAAAAAACTATGTTCTACTCTCAGAATGCACAACGAAACTCATATTCGAACACACAACAAACAATTAATTTATTGTTGTGAAGATTGAAATAGAATAATTTTAATTACAACCACAAGAACACAAATAGGCTATGAATCCTTTCTTTTATTATTGATTTCAGAATGCCCCTTATTAAAATGTAATCGAGAAATACATATTTTCTCACTAGACTAGAAGTGATTTACTGTGTTTTTCTTCTTCATATTATATCGTCTCTTCTCGATATCGTTCTTGGTGGATGTCTCACTCAATTCAAATCGACCTAAGGGAAACCTTCATTTCTTCTATCTTGAACCAATCCAAAAATATTCATTCCCTCTCTTTTTATATTGTTTTTGTCAGTTGATTTGTTTCCCATTCCGTTCAACAATGATTTCCACTTGGAACTTAATATTCATGAGCTATATGGACTGAATTTGGAATCATTATGTTGAGTAGCAACATAAAAATTCCAATACAAATCCTATAGCGTGGAGTTGCAACGCGTTGCAACACCAATCATGTAGCGTAGAGTTGTAGCGTAGGAGTTTTAGTGAGTTGCAACACCAATCCTATAGCATGGGTTCAGAGCATAGGAGTTGCAATGAGTTGTAGCACCAATCCTATAGAGTGGAGTCCTAGCATAGGAGTTGCAACAAGTTGCAACACTACCAATTTTAACAAAGAGTAACAACACGAGCTATCGAGTAGAGTTGAAACCATCCTTATTTGTCTTAAATTAAATTGTACATAATTGAAATGTTTTTAGGTGATGCGAATTTCCCATAACCAAAGATTCTCCTGCATCAAAAAGACTTGGAATCTTGACAGTGTGTTGACTATATTGTTTTCTTTCTTTCTTGTTATTTAAAGCTTTGTTTGATTACAATTAATGGATTTCCTTTATCATATAGATTAATAAAACCTTTGTCACTTCATCAAACACACTTAGATGTGTCAATATTGGTGATAATACCTAGCCAGAGTCACTTCTATGCACATAGACACATTGTATGTATGCAAGAGTGCAACAACACCATTTAGGGATATCATGCTTGATGTGAATGTGAGTGCGTGAGATTTATGTTAATCAAGAGTTTTGAGATTTAATCTTGAATTTAGAAATTCCACTTTAGTTCAGTAGCACACACCTATGAGGTTTTGAGTAACCTCATCTGGATGACTGATTTGAATGCCAGTTTGGGTAAATTTTATATGTGCTTTTACATAGCACATGGATTTGGTTATTAGATAGTATTTGAATTCCTTTTATAACCATCAGCTGGTAATGAATATGGGATAGATCCTCAACATGTGTATGTGTAACTAATGATATGGACTTGATCACATGCAGAGCTATGGTATTATGTTCATGATTAATAGAAGTTGTGTGTATTGAGTGTAGTTGTTTGTATTTCTTTTCTGCTTGATTTTTTTCATATTTTGATGAGTTGTTCGTAGGTGTAGTGTGGTTTCATTGTATTGTGGATTTGTCATTTTATTTCATGTTGAAGTGTTTTTTGCCAACATTAGTTGTTAGCATAGGCTTGAATAGGTTTTGATCCTGCATTTTCTGTTCTTGCATCTCTGAGTTTACGAACCCTTGGGTTGACATTAAAATGTAACGAAAATTATCACATATAATTTTCCCGACAATCTCGTTCTAGGTACCAACAACTAGGGATATATATTACACATCACTATAAGGATCCAAGCAACCATTGAAACCATTTTAATATACATGGTCATACTAAAGATAAGTATTGGAAGATACTTCCATAGTTGAATCCAACTAATCAAAAGAAGGATGCCAAGAAGAAGAACTACATATGCATGGATTCAAGAACCTAGTAGAGAGAATATCTTATGTGGATAAGAATATTGTCTACACTTCAGTGCATAAGGTGGTGAAACTAGGTATCCTTCATTATAAAGAAGAAAAATAGATGATAAAACTCTTCCATATTAAGATCGAGGTCAAAAATACCAAGTTGGATGGTCTATTCAATGTTGGTTCACAAGACAACCTCATAACGAGTGATCTAGTCAACAAGCTTGGATTAGAAGTGCATTATCATACTAGCCCATATCCATTGGGATGGGTAATTAAGGATGTATAGATCAAGGTCACTAAATAGTGTAAGATGAAATTTTTTGTAAGTACATATTTTAATGATGAAGTGGAGTTAGATGTAGCACCCCTTGATGTGTGTACTGTAGTATTTGGAAGCCCATACATGTATATGATGGACATGATATTCATGAGGAGAGAAAACCAATATTGCCTATTCAAGGATGAGAATACTTTCATCATCAATGGACACAAAGGTAAATCGAATATCTCTTTGGTACAAGTTCTAACCAAGACAAAATGTTGATCAATTCTAGTAGAAAATTTGTATTTTTTTTTAAGACATAATCTGCGAGGAGATGAATCGGTAAGAGTAAAGGCAAGGCATCCCTTGAGGAATGTACCAAAGAGTAGAAACATAAACTGGAGGATTTTTTGCAAGCACACATAGGAGTTTTCTAGGATCCTAAAGGGTTACCACTTAACAAGGAAGTGGAGCACGAGATACAGTTGTCGCTTGAATCTCCATTATCAAATACTGGGTTGTATAAATAGTCTATTTTGGAAGTAGAAAAAGTGAAGAAACAATTGCAATAGATGTTAGACCAGGGAGTAATTTGACTAAACAACTCACCTTACGGGTCACCTATCATTGTAGTACCCAAGAAGGATTAGACTTCGAAAATGTGTATCAACTATAGAGCTTTGAACAAGATCACACTCAAGAATTGATACCCTCTTCCTAGGATTAATTATTTTTTAGATTAGTTGCAACATCCCAAGTGTTTCACAAAGTCCAACCTCAAATAAAGATACCAACCAACACATGTTAAATAACTAGACACCTGGAAGACCACCTTCAAGACAAGGCAAGGTTTGTATGAATGGCTAGTCAATCCTTTTGGTTTATGTAATGCACCGACTACATTTATACAATTGATGAATAATTTATTGTGCCCCTATTTAGATTTATTTGTGATAGTGTATTTGGATGCCATAGTGCTTTATAGATCTATTTGGGAACAACACATCTCACATCTCATGTAGGTGTTAAATAATTTGAAAAAGAATTAGTTGTTGGCTAACCTTAAGAAATGTGAGTTTGCTTAATATTGATTGGTGTAATTGGGGTACATGATTGGTGGATGGGAACTAATGATAGATCTCATGCATATCGAAACAATCTTCAAGTGGCTAGTTCCTACTAATGTCATTGGAGTTAGAACATTTCTTGGGGTAGTGCATTACCTATGGTAATTCATGGAATCCTTTTTAGTGGTAGTTGCACCACTTCATGCCATAACAACAAGTGGTAAGAGTTTCTAGTGGGGAAAGAATTAAATTGAAGCTTTTGATGAGTTGAAATAGAAGATCAATCAAGCACCACTTCTTACATTTACTAACTACAAATCCTTTTGAAGTGGAGACGAATGCAAGTGGATATTCTATGGGAGTAGTCTTCATGCAAGGAGTTAAGCCAATGTTATATCATTCTAAAATATTTCATGGGGGAGTCCTAAACTACCCTACATATGATAATAAAATCTATGTCATAGTTCAATCTATTAAAAATTTGAAGCACTATCCAATGGACAAGGAAACCATTATCCACATTGATCATCAAACACTGTAATATATGTAGCCATAGATTAAGCTTCAATAAACCAAACACTACAAGTGGATGGGGGTTTTGTAACAATTTCATCTAGTCATCAAATATAAGGAAARCACATTKATAAGTTGGTAGAYRTTCTTTTAATCCCATCCACACCCAATATTACATCTTTGGGAAATATTATGCACATGGATCCTTTTACCCATGATGCATACAAAGAGGCATACATAGAATGCGAGGATAATAAGGATGACTATCATCATTAGAATGGGTTTCTCTACAATATATACAAGCTCTATATCCCTAAAGGTGAAATATTGTAGCTTATCCAAGAGGCTCACGACTCCAAGGTTGCAAGACATTTGGTGTTGGGAAGAAAATTGCCAACTTAGAAAGGCATGTGTATTGGCCCAAAATGAAAGAATGTGTAGCTTAGTATATTACAGGATGCATAATTTGTTTTACCAGCAAGCCTAGTAATACAAAGAAAGGCTTATACCATCTCTTACCTCTACCCACTCAACCATGGGAAAACATTTCCATGGATTTTGTGGGTGTTTTCCAATAGCCAGGATGGGACATGACTATCTATTTGGGGTTGCAGTTGACAAGTTTAGCAAGATGTGCATTTCTATGCCTTGTAAAAAGACCATCAAAGGAAAATAAGTAGAAAATATGTTCTTTGAATAGGTCTAGGTGCACTCTAGGATATCAAGCAACATCATATCAGATATGGATACCAAATTTCTCAGTTCCTTTCGGACTAGACCATGGGAAAATATGGACACTAAGTTCAAGAGATCTATGGATTTCCATCCACAAATAGATGGAAAAATAGAAGTAGTCAACATGACATTGGTTTATCCTTTGATGGGTTACAATAAGAAGCACCCAAAGACCTAGTATGAAAATATGATATGTATTTAACACTATATGCGATAGTGGTCCACACTTCAACTATTAATTCCCCTTTCAAAACTTGATTTGGGTATTTGTTTCCTTCGCCCTTGGATGTTGTATGCGAACAACAAGGATGAGGGAGGGAAGACATCATAGGAGAAGCATTGAAAGAAGAGAAATGTGTTGAAAATATTACACAAATGCATTCACAACTACATGAGGCATTGAACAAGTCATAAGAAAGGTACATGACATGGCATGATCAACATAGAACTATGAAAAATTTCAAAGTGGGGGATAGAGTTTATTTGTAATTAAATAAAGAAAGGCTACAAAGTCCTGGTAAGAATATCAAGTCTCTATGGTATGGTCCTTTTGAAGTTGTTGAAAGGTGGATGATAATTCCTATAGACTCGGTCTACCCACATATATGCTCATTTACTTACTAGTGAATGTGGAAAATATGAAACACTCTAGTGAGCCTTTGATGTTGGATCAAGAAACTAAAGAGAAGATCCTACCTACCATACAAGACATAGCACCATAAGCTTAGGCATAGTTGGAAAAAGATATAGTTTTTTAGATGAACTATAGAACTACTAGATAAGGGTAGCATAACCTCTCATAGATAGGATTGAAAGGACAACTTCCAAGAAAGAAAATATGGTATTCTAGGAAGAAGATAGAGCAATAATTTTCTCATCTCATTCAGTGAAACGTTTTGGGCACCAAAATCCTCTCTAAATGGGGAGGTATGTTCTAGAATGGATCATTATATAATTTTTCATCTATCTTGGTACATTATGGGTGGAAAATTGGAGGAATTAGCTTTCAGGGCCCATTTTAGTGGCAGGTCACAGTTTAGAGATTTCGAGTTTGGAACATTCTAGAGCCATTTTGAGGCACCAAATGAGACTTTTTGGGGTCAAAATTTTGTGATCATAGATCATAGCCTCTCAAGGTTGTTCTACACACTAAGGGATTTCCAATGGTGTGAAAATCACCTCAAATGAAGTTTGTATGCAGAAGTTATGCCTCCTGCAATTTGACTTGCCTTGTTGACCTCCATGGTACTGATTGGATGTCACGCCAACCTCCATTACTCTCACATGTGGGGCTATTCATGTGTGGAATTTCAAGAAGATTCTATAAGGCCCAAAACTTTAACACTATTTGGGGGTTGAGGCATGGAAAAACCCTAACCTAAGATGACTATGAGGCTATGTTAAATATTGGGTTTCTACAAAGAGACATGGGTTTCAATTGTTTTAGCATTATACTTGTTCCATGTTGAGTAGAGCATCTAGGAATGTCATTTGAGAGAATAATAGAAAAAATAGAAGATTTTATGGCTACCATGATTTAGGCCATAGTGTCAAAGAAAACTCCATTGTGGCCCTTTATTTGTATTTGCATTTCAAAACTCGAGGTTTTGACATTTTGCAGGATGAGAAAACTATAAGTAAAAAAATACAACAAAAAGTATCGTTGCACTAAACTATTATATTGTGCACAAAATTTCTCAATTTTACATACACAACTAAGAGCTCTAGTATTCGTTCACAATGTTCTTTAAATACAATTGGTATATTATTAATTTATATGAATATAAATTGAAAGACAATAAAATTATTACAACCTTATAAACAAATAAATGAACATAAAATTTTAAAATTCACAAACTTTTTTTCCATATAAAATTTATTAAAAATATTATTTTATAAAAAATATGTTTTATAAAAAAATATATATAATTTAAAACCAAAATCACATATTAATTATAACCTCTTTCCATGAATATGTGATCGATCCTCAAAATTGTGAAAAATAACAATCATATATCCTAATTGTAGAAAGTAATAATCATATCCTATAAGAGATCTTACTATTTGGACCCAAACAAATATTAACCATTCAAACTATAACAAACCATGGAGAGGTTCATATTCATAAACAAAACCAACAAACCAAACCATGGAGAGTTTCATATTCATAAACAAAACCAAACCACATATCATTTTAGCTCTAGTTACAAACTCATCATAATGTAAGAAAGTTTTATTTTTTACGAGTAGTTTCATAATGTTGTTGATTTGAACATTCTAAATGCTAGTATGGGATGGAAATGAATTGCAACATAAAATTATTGTGATTTAATAAACATTGTTACCATTATCCCTCTCATGTATAACTATAACTAAAACCAAGCAACCAAGCGATACATTTTTTTTTTCTCCTTTTCAATTTATTTTTTTATCTTTTACCATTCTTTTATGCTGCGAGGGTGTGACATTCGGATTCGGGCTTCTTTTCTCGATGCTCTCGCTTGCTTGCTTACCTAGCGCTTTATTGTTTTAGTGACCTAGTTATCAACCTGTCTTAGTTGGGGCACTCTCTTAGTTACAAATATCATATATATTTGTTTTAATAGGAAAAATATCCTAGTTATATATATATATATATATATATATATATATATATATATATATAATTGTGATATAATTTTGAGGGTTATTTTAATTGGTTTATAGTTTATGTGAGTTTTTCATATTTGTAATTGATCATAAATAATAAGAGTGAACTATTTACTCACTTACTATCCCTGAAACATGAAAAAATATTGAAAAGATTTTCCATTTCCTTTTATATATATTAATTCTTTTAATTAAATAATTTTATTTTTTACTTAGATCTTTTAAATTATCTTAAGTAAATTAAAAATTTTAAAATTAAATTTATTATTATTAAAATTGAAATTATCTATTAATTAATTTTAAATTATATTTCATTAAAATTTTGATTTAGATGTTAGAAGGATAGATGTTCCATGTGAGACTTATGGACTTTGGATAAGTCACAAGTTATTAGTATATGTAATTTGAGAATTCTTGGATTATAGTAATAATTGAGAGATTTGATCCAACCAGATCATTTTAATAAATTAAAGATTTTCCATAATTAAAAATAAATAAAAATAAGAAATTTGATCTCTAATAAGATGTCTTCCATGAGTAGGAACTACCCTATTCATGGATATGTGTATCCATTGTGCTTAAAGATGGTAGCGATGAAACTGAAGTGTCAAATTATGGATGTGGGGGTTATTTACAATGTGTCAAACTATTTGTCCTTTTGGTGCCCAACCCTTGGCTTTTGGATAAAAAATGGTGTACAGAATGGGAAAGCAATAACCAGCTTGTTGTGCAGCATTCAATGATGTGGTGGCTAGTATATACACCATTGGATCACCTTGGTATATACACCGAGATATATCCAATGATGTATATACCACCTGCCACAACATTAAATGTTGCGCAACAGGCTGGCTATTACTCGTTGTACATAATGTATCTATTTCCATTTCCATTGGTTATTGCTCGCCATACATAATGTGTCTATTTCCAAAATGAAAATGTATAACTGGATTATTGGATTTAGCCCCACTAACTCTTGCAGTAAAAAAAAATGAAGTATGTATGTACATTGGAATCATGCCAAAGCCTATAATTTGATGGGCTACAACCTATATTTTGTCCAAAAACTCATATTTAACACGAGGTATTTGGAAGTAAACTCGAGGTATATTGTGCCCATGTAAATGAAGTTACAGAGATTTGGACGTAAACTCGAGGTATATTATGCCCGCTCTTTGTGCATTTTTAAGAATGAAATGAGAGATATTGCTGACTGCTTAAACTTTTAAGTATGGAGTTATATTCGAGTCCAGTATATTGAATTTTACTTTTAGTGAAAGTTAAATATTTCAACCCACTGTCACTGCCTTGAAAATAGACAACTTGATAATCTTCTGTTTTTTTTAGTAAGAATTTTTGGAAAATTTAGATGATGAATAACATTTGCAATAATAATTCTCTAAAGAATATGTTAAAAGTAACCCTTTAACATCATCTTATATTAAATTTTATAACTAATAAAAATCAAATAGTTAAAAGTAAAACGCCACTCAAATTATAATTAAAAGCTTTCTTTGTAAACGCTTGAATCAATCCTTTCGAAGAAAATGGTGTTGTGTTAACATGAACAGTTGTGAATAAAGTTAGAGAAGGCCACGTGCAAGTCAAGGTAGATTGTAAAGTTAGAGCTAAGAAGAAGAAATTATTTATGCCCTTTTCTTTCCTGTTTAGGTTCATGCTGAGCTTTTTCAATTTTTCTAGTGTCTTCTAGCTGAATAAATTATTTCAAGAGCTAGTTGTCAAGATATTTACATAGTTGTCTATATTGTTTTTGAAGGCTTCACATGAAATGCTTTTCTGTTTTCACTTTTCCGGAAGTGTAAAACATACACACCCTTTCTTCCCAAGCTTCCTTTGGTCTTTTCCAATGCTCGGTTTCACAACTGAGTTGTTGGAAATTGGTTCTAAATTGAGAAATAAGCATTTTGGCTCTCCAAGATATATTGGCCCCCATGTAAGTTTTTTTATGATAATTGTAAGTGGGGTTAAACTCTTCAATATAATACTCTTTCTTTGTCCCTAGCTCTTTATTCCATGTTCATTGGTGGAACCTATCAATAACAAAGGTATTTATCTCTTTATTGTTCGTAGGGCACCTGTTAAAGTGAATATCCCATTTACTAAGCCATTTAATATTTTTCTGCATCCACATCTTCTTTCTTTTGCACAATATGTCATTGAAGATGACCTTAGGCCACTGATAGTCTTCCATTTGCTCAATTTTTTTTAGATATCTTATGAGACACACCATAGCAATTGCTTCAATAGGAGCAACCCCCATTTGAGTCAGCATGATATCATAAGAGACTGGACTTTAATTGTAAACTTGTTTGTAATCAAGCGTTTTTTAATCTTCTCAATTTGCTTCCACTATAAATGAGATGTACTGCTGGTCCACACTTCACAAACATAGAGAACCACTAGGATCACTAAAATCCCAAAGAGAGTTTGCATAGTCTTCCAATCCCATAGATCTGCCTCTCTACACCTATTTTGGAAAGCATAGAACGCTTTCCAACCTCCTTCCAACCTCCCAAAGTTCTTTTCTTTCTGCAACCTTCCCAACTTAGATTTTTGTTGAAATCAATTCTAAGGTATTTGTAATATACCACTTCTTCAAGAGTGTTTCCTTCAAAGTAAAACTTATGTTGATTATGTTTTCTTTTGCTACAAAAACTACCACTTTCGTCTTTCTAGTATTGACTTGCATCCCCACTATACTACAAAAGTGCTCAAGTAAAATTAAGTGTTCTTGCAACCCAAGAGCAGATTTAGCAATCAAAAGGTCATATGCATACAAAAGAAGCCTTATCACAAACTCGCCCAAAAGAGCACCATCACCCTCCTGAAAGTTTAACCACTCTTCAAGTTTGTCTATATATAAACCAAAAAGAGTAGGGGACAATGGGCACCCTTGCTTGACCCCGATATCACTCCTAAAACTTTCGAAGATACCAGCTGACTTTTTGATTTTGACTTTAACCTCCTCATATAGCCTATGGATAGTTTCTCTAAGATGCATAGGAACCCCAAGTTCCTCCATTCTATGTCAAATCTTATCTCTAGGGACCGTGTCAAAATCTTTTTTGAAATCGACAAAGCAACAAAAGACTTCCTCTTTTTTCTCCCACACTTTTTCAATGATGTGCCTTAGAGTTATATCATGATAAATTGTTGAGTGTTTAGGTTTGAAACCTACTTTCCCTTTGGCACGCTTATCTCCTTCTTCTGCCCACATGCTGATTACATTTTCTATCATACTTCTGAATAACTTTGCAAAATGTGGGTTTATCATTATGGTCCTATAGTTGGAGGGATTGTTGACATACCCACTCTTGAAAAGTGGTATGGCTAGGCTCATTGTCCAATCTGTAGGGAATCCCTGTTGAATGATATTGTTGAAAAGTTTCATAATGTTAGGTGCAATAGTTTTTGAACCCCATTTTAGATATTTTGTTTGGAGTTCAACTAAATATTTTTCTTTTCCAACACCCAACTTTTTGATACCCACCTCAATCTCTTGCACGGTGAAGAGCTTGGTAGTAGTGTTGACCAAGAGAGGGGGGTCAACCTTAATATCTTTCTCATAAAGTTGCTTTGCATACTCAAACCATTGATAATATCACAACTTATCNGCTTGGTAGTAGTGTTGACCAAGAGAGGGGGGTCAACCTTAATATCTTTCTCATAAAGTTGCTTTGCATACTCAAACCATTGATAAGTTGTGATATTATTTTCAGTTTGTTTCTTTCTCATTTGAAGTTCCTTCCAAAATAACTTGGGGTTATTTTTTCCAAGAAAATTAGTTCCTCCCTCCTACAGATCATGAAATCAGTTTTTTTCTTTTTTACAATTAAATGATTCCAGAGGCATATATTGAATATCTTCAATTTTTTCATTCATGTTTTAAAATACAATATTTTTTCAAGTAATTATTAAAAACAGTTTGAAAAAATAAATGGTAAAGTTAATAATGCAAAGACGTTGGAGTTGTTATTTTTAACTTAATTTTAAAAGATTAAATAGTTAAATATATATTTTAAAATTTAAAATTTTGAAATATAAAATTTCAGAGGTAGGTGTTAATTTCTACAGGTTTTTATGAAAATAATAAGAAATTTTTATATAACATAACTTTTTCCCCAGTTAAGCTAAGTGACTTAATTTGAAGGATTGATTTGCACACTTTTCTCATAAGAAACCTTAGTCTTTTGGATACTCTTCTTGGCCTTGGCTTCAATGTCATGAGGGGGTTTTCTCCCCCTCCTAAGGCTAATTTTTATGCTACCATGTTTCCCTCTCTCATTTCTTCACTAGGGAAACCTATTCAGAAGTCCCAACCTTCAAGATTTATTAAGAAAATGGAACAAATCTTGGACGTTTGTTTCATCTTGTCATATGGCTCTAGCCTTTGTTGAAAAGGGGATTATTGGGAAATTTACAAGCATTTGTCCCTCTCTCAAAGTAAGAAATTAGCCACAATGAAGCAAGCTAAGGGAAGACCTATATGTTCCCAATGTAAGAAAAAATGACATGAGGAATCACAGTGTTGGAAGTTGCATCTAGAATTAGGATTGAAGAAGTTCAAGGATAAAGGGAAGCAGAAGATTGTTGCATCAACTCATCAGGATTTAGGGTCAGATTCCATAAATGTATCCAAGATCACGATCATAGGGAAAATATATATATTATTTATTAGTTCAAATTCTTCAGTTCGATCTACCAAGATGGAAGGTGATATTGATTAGAAGAAAATGAGCAATACTTTTCATGTCATAGTTATAGTCAAGATTACAAAGGTAGATGCTTTATTTGATAATGGATATAAAGTTAATCTAATATCTGAAGCAATTGTTAAGAATCTAGGATTAAATATGACACCTCATAAAAATCCATATCCATTAGGTTGGGTGTGTGACGATGCTAAGTTGCAAGTGACGAAATAGTGTAAGATCAGGTTTGCAATTACAACTAAGTTATTTGACTAGGTCGAGTTAGATGTTCTACCTCTTGACATTTGCAACATTGTCTCAGGTAGTCCATATCAATTTGAAGGGAAGGTTGTGTTCTATCAAGAAGAAAAGAAATATCACCTTCTCAAGGATGGAGTTTAATATATTATCAAAGCTCGTCGCATCAAAACTAATATTTCTTTAGTGAGCATAGAGAAAATGAAGAGACTTGTGAGTGCAAATAAATTTTTTTTCTCATGATAGTGAAGAATAAAGAAGAATATATACTAGATGCTTTATTAGGTTGTGATCCAAATCATAAGTAGGAATTGATCAACATCATATCTAATTATGATGAGTTGTTTCGGGAACCTACAGGTTTGCCTCCTAAAAGGGAGGTTGAACATGAAATATATTTGCAGCAAGATGCTCCTCTTCTAAATATTGGAATGTATAGGTCATCAATAATAGATAATAAAAAAAGAAAGAAGAAAGTTGTGGAGTTTCTCGATAAAAGAATCATCATAACAAGATCATGTCTATGTGGTTCTCCTATTTTATTAGTTCCAAAGAAAGATGGCATGTGGAGGATGTGTATTGATTTCTGATCCCTGAACAAGATCACGGTAAAGAACCATTATTCTCTTCCTAGAATAGATGATCTATTAGATCAGTTAAAGAATTCTTTGTATTTCACTAAGTTGGATTTGAGAAGTGGTTACCATCAGAGCAAAATTGCAGAAGGCGACATATGGAAAACTTCTCTCAAGACCAAGCACGACTTGTTCGAATGGTTGGTTATTCCATTTGGGCTATGTAACACAACAACAACTTTTATGAGAGTGATGAATGATGTGTTCCAACCCTAAACAAATGATTTTTTTATTGTCTATTTCAATGACATATTGATATTTAGTCGAATATGAGAAGATCATATAAAGCATGTCAAGATAGTCTTTGAACTCTTGAAGAAGGAGAAGTTGTATATCAAGTTATCTAAGTGTGATTTTGGAAAAACTTATATCTCATATATTTGGGTTAAATTGTAGGGAATGGTCCGTTAAAAATAGATCCTGCAAAACTAGAATTCATTGTGAAATGGCCCAAGCCAACTACAACCATCGAAGTCATGAGCTTCTTAGGAGCAGTACAATACTGGAGGAAATTCATTTCTAATTTCTCATACATAAAATCTCCTCTACATGCATTAACGAGAGTTAAACATGTCTTTTAGTGTGGAGGCAAGTAGCATAAATCCTTTGAGGCATTGAAGGAAAAAAAATCACCACACATGTTTTGGCCTTTCCAGGTATACAACAACCAATTGAGATTCAAACCGATGCAGGCGGATATTCCATGGGCACATTCTTGATGTAACGAGGTAAACCTATATGTTATCATTATGAGACTTTCACTCATGATATGATTAACTATCCAACATATGATAAGGAAATGTATGTGTTGGTACAAAGTGTACAGAAATGG
This sequence comes from Picea mariana, assembly GCA_032191745.1. Lineage (NCBI taxonomy): Eukaryota > Viridiplantae > Streptophyta > Pinopsida > Pinales > Pinaceae > Picea > Picea mariana. The sequence goes on from JASDQU010688871.1 coordinate 41,492, forward strand.
AAGCATTACTTAAAAGGAAAGGAGACAATCATTCATAAATATCATCAACTATTACAGTATTTACAGTTATAGACCAAGCTACAATAGTCATGATACTTTAGGTGGATGGTTTTTCTACAATAGTTTCATATGGTAATCAAGTATAAGAAGGGTATTCATAATAACTTTGTAGATATGTTGTCAAGACTAGTAATTAATGCATCCACAATACTCAGGAATAATCCTTTAGCACATGAAAGTTATGTAGAACAATATGCTAGGGATGATGATTTCAAAGAAGTATAGGATTCATTAACTCATGAAAATCAACAGTTAGACTATTATATGCATGATAGGTTATTATATCACCTTGGAAAACTATGTATACCATGAGAGGAAAGAGTAAAGGTAATCATAGAAGCTCATACATCTCTCATCTCTCACCATTTTGAGGTTGGTAAGACAGATACACAATTACAAAGGTATTTTTATTGGCGTCAGATGAAAGAGTCATTTTCCAAGTATATCAAAGGGTGTGTCATGTGTGCCACAAGTAATCATAGAAGTAGAAAGCTAGGGTTATATACACCACTTCTGGTACCTTCACAACCATGGGGAAGTATCTCCATGGAATTCGTAGGGGGATTTTCGATGTCCAGGACAGGTCCTTATTATTTATATGTCGTGGTGGAAAGATTCAACAAGATGCATATTCTAATGCCATGCAAGAAATGGGTCATAGATGAACATACAACATAGATGTTATTTGCTAATGTATGGGTTCATTTTGGACTTCCTACATCTATTATATCGGATCAAGAATCTTGATTTTTGGGAAATTTTTGGTCTCATTTATGGGAGATCATGGACACTAATTTGAAGAAGAGCATGGATTTTCATCTGCAAACAGATGGATAGACAAAGGTGGTAAGAAGAACAATGGTACATATACATCGAGGATACTACAACAAGCATCCTAAATTATGGGATGAACAATTACCTTATATCCAACATGCCTATAATCATGCCATGTATCCATATACTTAGAAAAGTCCATTTGAAGTATGTTTGGGGTACTTTCCTAAATCACCTATGGAATTTGTTTTTGGAGAAGCAGGTAAATAATATGGACATGATGATACAAACAAAGCTAAAAGGTTCATTCAAAATATTCAAAAAGTACATCAAGTAGTACAAAAATAATTGGAGAAAATCCAAGCCAAGTATAAGGCAAGGCATGAAAAAAATTGGGTTGATCATCAGTTTGAAGTTGATGATCAAGTATGGTTACATATCAACAAAGATAGAATGAAAGGTGAAGGTAAAAATATAATGCCAATCCGATATGTTCTATTCAATATCTTAGAGAATATTGGTACTAATTACTTTTGTTTAGATCTACCAACCTACATGCAAATGTATTCAGTGGTAAATGTTGAGAATTTGAAGCTTTATGAGCCTCCTATGATCATGGATGAACATGAAATTATTCAAGTTCCAACAGTTGATGATTTTTCTCCAAAGTATTTGGACGAGCTACATGAAGATGTCATTCTCGATAAAAGGATCATAACTTCACAATGAGGTGATGTGGAATATCTTTGAGTTGGTATTAAAGGGGTAAAACCAAGTAAGGCCAAATGGATGGAGATTAGAAGGGTGAGGGAACTCTACCCTCACTTATTTTCTAAGTAATCAAAACTTTTGGTGGTCCAAAAGTCTTATAATGGGGAGGAATGATCCAGGAGGATATGGGAATGCTCACAAAGGTCTAGAAAGATTTAGAACATCCACAGAGGTCTAGAATGGTTTAGAAATGCTAAAAATTCAAATGATTCAAATAATATCTAAAACTCCATCTTTGTGTGGAGCTCGATGACAGCTTTCCAACAATGCAAATTTTGCCTCAAACAGAGTTCGTATGCAAAAGTTATGAGAGGTCAAAGTTCGCATCAAACTTGGTAAAAGTCAAAGATAAAAGGGAGAAAGAAGGTGACATGTGTCACCACTACAAGAGATACATGTGGCACATGGTTATTGGTAGTTGAATGGGCATATCATACCTCTAGGTGGTCCAACCACAAGTTGAAAAGTAGCGGACAATTGGTTCAATCATGGTTTGACATGTGAAATTAAAGAGCCAATGAGAGGTTGCCACATGGAAGCATCCCATTGGCCCATATTTATTAATATGTATTAAAATTTATGGACTT